>CABHPR010127576.1:0-62619 GCA_902168415.1 Peromyscus melanophrys
TTATATTTGTGTGTGTGTGTGTGTGTGTGTGTGTGTGTGTGTGTGTGTGTGTGTAGTGGTGTGTGTGTGTGTGTGTGTATGTGTGTGTGTGTGTGATCTGTAGTTTCTGGTTTTGACTTCTCTTGTATCCCAGGCTGGCTTTAAACTGTTTCTGTAGCTGAGGATGACCTTGGACTCCTGATTCTCCTGCCTCCACCTCCAGAGAACAGAGATGACAGACAGGGGGCAAACTTTCCAACTTGATTTTGTTGCTCTTGAACCTAACGTTGTTCAAAGGATGTCATTTACAACGAGGCTGAAATAGCAAGCAAATTTTCAAAATTAAATATAGTTTAACAACCAAGTTTAGCAAAGAAGTGGTTTACTTATTTCTCTAAAGCATTTCCTTTTGTGGATGAAACTGTTCTGAGATGTGATTTCCCTCACAGTTGGGAGAGGTTGTGGTAAGGTTAAATTCAAAGATGTCGCATGCGTTGCCGTGTTAAAGTCTTGTCTGAACTTCCAAAGCGGAAAGCACTGTCTGTGTAGCCGATCTTCCCAGCTCCGAGTTTGACAGGTGTGCTGAAGTGCTTGGCTTTCAGCCAGGAGAAAACAACTAGCTCCCCTGAGAGAGCCTTCCTTCCCTTCCTGTGTTCCCTGAACTCCCTCCCCCCCCCACTCCACCAACCCACCTCAGCATGTGCTGTGACAGTGGAAAACCAAAGTGACACCTTCTAGACAAAGAAGGGACATTGAACAGAAAGGAAAACGAGTTTATTGGTTACAACCACAGGCATTCAGAAGGGTGTATGTTTGATTCTCTGTGGAAGCTCCCAAGCCTATAAATCAAACTGTTAATACTAACTGCACTTAAGATGAAAAGAAATTGCTGCTAATGTCAGCAGATAAAACTGGAGCACAGAAGAACAATGGGAGAAAGGGGAAATGGTTTCCGTTAATCTCAGTGTTTTTCATCATAGGAAACATGTAGATTGGACCTAATAAGAGTGTTATAGAAAGATAAAAATGTGTCTGTTGTTTTTTTCTTACCCTGTGTGTGTTTACATACATATACATATATACATATATATCTGTGTGTGCATGTTTGTGTGGAAGTACAGACATGTGAGTACCACGGCATGTGTGGAGAGGTCACAGGACAATCTCTTGCTTGAGAAAAGGTCTCTTTGATGTTTGCCCCTGAATACACCAGGCTAGCCGGCCAATAAGCTTTCAGGTACTCCTCTGTCTCCATCTCCCACCTGCTGTAGACGCACTAGGATGACAGACAGACACCATGGCACCCAGCTTTACATCTGTACCTAGGGTTTGAATTCAGGTCCTCATGCTCGTGGGACAATCGTTTCACCCATCAAGCCGTCTCCCCAGCTCCAGAATGTGTCTTTTTTAACAAGTAAACTTTGAAGTGAAAGGGGAAAATATTCATACAAAACAAAAAATACACAAATTTAAAATAGACAAAATACAGATGAAGTATAAAAACAATATCAAATGTAACCATCATGTCAATAAGGTCATAACAAAAAAAATATGGTTTTCATGCTGACTTCTTTCAGACTGTTTTAGCTTTTCTTCTGTTACTATGATTAAAAAAATACTCTGAAAAAAAGCTTAAGGGAGGAAGGGGTAATTTTTAAGGGAGGAAGGGTAATTTTTAATGAAGCCACTCAGTGTCGGCCTCTGACTTCTGGGTGCACACACACAGGCGATTCAGGCTCTTTTTTTTTTTTTTTTTTTTTTTGCTGAGGATCGAACCCAGGGCCTTGTGCTTGCTAGGCAAGCGCTCTACCACTGAGCTAAATCCCCAACCCTGGAAGGGGTAATTTTTAGGCCACATTTTGAGGTACAAATCCACCACAATAGAGATGGTCAAGGCAGCAGGAGCTGGAATCCCCCAGTTACATTACATCTCAGTCATAAGAAGAGGGATGAACGCATACATGCTAATGCTCAGTTCACTTTTTCTACTCTTACATGCTCTAGGATTTCTTATGTAAGGAATGGGGCCACCCACAGTGGGCAGGTCTTCCCGTCACTGACATAATCAAGATGATCTCTCCATTTTTCAGGGGCTAATCTTAATCTCTCACAGGTATACCGCTCTACAGGCCCATCTCTCAAGTGAGCCTAGATTCTGTCTAATTGACAATTAACATTATCACACAGACCCAGACAGATAAAACAGGTAAAAACAATTAGCAAGGATATAAAATGCCCAGACAACAAACAACATAGAACTTATTGATATTCTAGTAATGGAGAATGTACTTTTTTAAAGAAAAAAATATAGCCTACTTAAAAATTAACAAGATATTAAGCCACAAAAAAGTTAAAAGAAATAATAACATCCATAAAAACTAAAACCAATGGTATATTTTTACCATGAGGAAATAAAACTAGAAGTATAACCCCCTTCTACCTGGAAATAAACACACACACACACACACACACACACACAAACCCTCATATAAATCTTGCAGCAAGGAGAGATATAATATAGAAAGTATAAAAAGTAATTGCAAAATTTCTGAGAGCAGAAATAAATAAAATACAATGCTTTGTAGAGGATATGGATAAATTAAATGCTCACATAAAAGCACAGAACTTCCAAATCTTTCATATCAGTGGAAGTGGAAACTAGATTAAATACCAGCTCCAAAGAGGAGGAAAAAGACAGACATCCAAAAGAAAGAAAGAATGGGCTGGGAGATGGCTTAGCCAGCAAAGCTGCCTTGTGAGCAGGAAGATCTGAGTCCCCTCAAACCACCTGTAAGGATTACCTCACCCAGCCTTTATGCAGGGGAAGGAGCTCGGTCCCTCCTCAACTTGATGTACCCTGCTTTGTTCAAGTCCATGGGAGGCCTGCCCCTTTCTGAATGGAGACTGAGGAGGAGTGGATGGGGGGGGGGGGCGATGGGAATAGGGGTAGAGGGAATGAGAGGAGAGGAGGGAAGGGAAACATGGTCAGTATGGAAAATAAATTTTAAAACTGTTAGCTAAAAAAAAAAAAAAAAAAAAAAAAAGCAGTGGCAGCAGCCGAGCATTGGTAGTACGTGCTTATAATCACAGAATGGGGAAGTAGCCCACAGAGAAATCCCAAGGACTCACTGGCCAGCAACCTCACCTGCCTAACAAGTTCCTGGCCAGTGAGTGACTCTGTCAGAAAAAAAAAGTAGATAGTGCCTGAGGAACAAGGTCCAGATCTAGGTTGTCCTCTGGCTTACACACACACACAATTTGATCCTTTGAATAACATTAATAAAATGGACAAACCTCTAGTAAATCTATTTTTTTCCTTAACAAAAAAGGGTAAACAGCACAAATACACAACAATCTGACCAAGGAAAACAACCATCAAAGTAAAGTATTTTTTAATCTATATAATTAAATTGGGAGAATGCCCATGGAATCATTTAAAAACCCTGATGAAACAGATAACTTAAGTCAAATACAGATTCAAAAGTTCAAATGGCCCACGTATCATACAAGAAGCAGGTGGGCTTCCAGAGAGCTGCTCTTCAAATCAGCCCAGGAGACCACCGAACAGTCTGAACATCTAAAGTGTATCACACTGCATGGCTGAGGCTTAGACGGCCACAGACTGCAGAACAGGTGTGTTCCAAACATGTAAGATTCATCAACCAAAACTTTATATGAAGATGATACAAAAGGATGTCTCTAATTGTCACAAAAATACTGTAAGATTATAAGTGAAATATTAAAATAGGATCATACGCAATGCTGAAAGAAAATACATCATAACTTTATTCCTGGGATGCTAAGTGATTCCATATCAGCAAGGCATGCTGCATAATTATCATAGTCGTGAGCCAAGAGAACAACTGCATGGCCGTCTCAACAGTGACAAACATCTTTTTTAAATCAGCATTTATTTTAGTCACACACACATATGCACATATTCACTCATTAAAACAAGAACCAATTAAATATGTATCTAAATGAGTGGGACAACACAAAGGGTATTTCATTTAGGTAAGACACAAGTCAGGCAGTGGTGGCACACGCCTTTAATCCCAGCACTCGGGAGGCAGAGCCAGGCGGATCTCTGTGAGTTCGAGGCCAGCGTGGTCTACAGAGTGAGATCCAGGACAGGTACCAAAACTACACAGAGAAATTCTGTCTCAAAATACCAAAAAAAAAAAAAAAAGATAAGAAACAATGCAGAGTCACCCACTCTAGCCACTGCACTTGAATGTGATATGGAATTAGACCGAATAAATCAATTGGGAGGTATTATGAAATCAATATGTAGATTAGAAAAATTCAAGATATCAAAAAGCTACTCTGAAAGATAAGAGAATCTGGCAAATTAACAGGATATAAAATTATACAGAAATTAAGCACTTTCACATAAGTAAATGTCAAATGTTATGAGATACAAAAGAAAAGAACCCACTCCACTCTGGAAAGAGCAAGCACACACCTGACAACAACGAACAGCAAGTCTGCTACAGAAAAATTGTAAGCACCTTTGAAACCCAAAAAGGATCGTGAAGTAATATCAAAAAAAAAAAAAAAAAATCTCCTTCTCTTAGATGTCGACTCAAAGAAACAGATGAATCAACAATGTAAAACATTCTAAGATGAATGCCTTCTTTTCAGTACGTCAAGGACATGGTTAAAAGGGGTAAAGAGGCTGGGAAGGTCGCTCAGTCAGTAAAATGCCTACTGCATTAGTATGAGGAGATGGGTTCGTATCCCCAACACCCACATTGAAAAAAAAAAAAAAGGCAGGTTGAGTAACTGTCTTAGTCAGGGTTTCTATTGCTACAATGAAACAATATGACCACAAAGTAAGTTGGGGAGGAAAGGGTGTATTCGGCTTACACTTCCACATTGCTGTTCATCATCAAAGGAAGTCAGGACAGGAACTCAAACAAGGCAGGATCCCAGAGGCAAGAGTTAATGCAGAGGCCATGGAGGGATGCTGAGTACTGGCTTGCTTTCCCTGGCTTGCTCAGCCTGCTTTATTATAGAACCCAGGACCACCAGCCCAGGGACGGAGTCAGCCACAATGGGCTGGACCCTCCCCCATCGCTAATTAAGAAAATGCCATACTGCTAGGTCCTACGGAGGCATTTCCTCAACTGAGGCTCCCTCCTTTATGATAACCCTAGTTTGTGTGCCAAGCTGACATAAGACTAGCCAGCACAGAGACACACACTGATCCCAGCACTGGAGAGACAGGGAGAGGAGATTCCTGGGTGGTGGCCAGGTAGTCTTGCCAAATTAGTATGCTACAGATGCAGTGAGAGACCCAGCCTCAAAAAATAACAACAAAACACAAAAGAAGAAGACACTCAACATTGACTTCTGGCTTCCACGTACATTCTCTCTCTCTCTCTCTCTCTCTCTCTCTCTCTCTCTCTCTCTCTCACTCACACACACACACACACACACACACACACACACACACACACACACACACACACACAGCCGGTGGAGGGTCAAGTAGGCAGAGATTCATCTAGGTTAAAGAAAATGATATAAGGTATAAGTCACTTAACTGGATAGTCTAGTGTGGATGCTAATTAAACTAGGATCAGGGGTAGTAACCCGGTGGTGAAGTGACCCTGAATTGCATGAGGCCCAGTAATTATTACTTTTCTGACTTCCTCTCATTCAACAAATTATTTCATCATATAAGCAAAAACAGGTATTTGCAAATTTTAGGTTTTGATGGTTAATGTTGGTAAGTAGTCTTTTTCCATGTTACTTGTGTTTTTGTGATGGGGCCTAGGCATCTGGAATTAGACTGTTGGCTGTGTCTTTTGGTGTGGTTGTAGCACGAATCTTAAAATGGTCTTATTAATAAAAACAAACCTGTGGCCAGTTATTGGGGTGAATGCTGGAAGATCAGAGAAGCAGAAAAAGCCACGCCTACCTCACCTTGCCAGTTCCTCAGCTGATCCTGTTTCCTCAGACTGGAAGCCTCTGAGTCCTCATATCCGAATGGATCTCAGCTGAACTGCTGCTCTAAAGCCTAAAAGCTTAACCAGCCAAATGCTTAACCAGCCAAATGCTTCTAGTTTCTGGTCTCCATGCCTTATATATCTTTCTGTTTTTGCCATCACTCCCTGGGATTAAAGGCTCACTTTCTGGGATTAAAGGCGTGAGTCACCATGCTTGGCTGTATCCTTGAACACATGGATTTCTGCCTCTGGAATGCTAGGATTAAAGGCGTGTGCTACCACTGCCTAACCTCTATGTTTAATATTGTGGCTATTCTGTCTCTGACCCCAGATAAGTTTATTAGAGTGCACAATATTTTGGGGAACACAATACCACCACATGTGGTTATCTTACCCACCTTTGTTGAGTGGGTGTTTGGATCTCTATTGGATGTTACCCAAATCTGGCATGTTTTAGACCAGCTGAATGGTTCACAAGGCTCGTCCTGGGGACACTTGTGGTGTGGGGGCAAGGTGCAGCTTCTGACCATAAGAATAAATCCCCTGTAGGGCTAGTAGGTTCTCTGTGAGATCTGCATGTAGCTCAGAGCATGGATCCTCTGATAGCAAGGTCTTGAGGTCACGGAGACTGGGCCCTTCTTATTATTACCAGTAAAGTATAGCTGACAAAGCTCATAAATGATTGACAGGAGAGTATAACAATATTGTGGTTGGAAACTATTCCTAATACGTTTATTCTCCAAACACCTTCTTAAAATTTAATTGAATTAAGCCCTCAGGTTTATTTATTTCTTTCATGAATACAAAATACTCCCAATAAATTTTCATCTCCTTGAGAGGAAAAAACAAATTCTATGATTTTTTTTTAAACACTCCAAAGCACCCAGAATGTTTCTGGGGCATAGGGATCATTTAGTAGGCATTACCTGAATAGAACTGAGTAACTGACGAAATGATGGAGTAAGAACAGTTCATTTGGGGGTAGGCTTCTCCCCTTCCTGAGCGTTTCCCATCAAGCTTCTTCTGAAGGTACACAGGAGAGAATCAGAGCCCACAGCTCAGCTCGCTTTGTCCCATGTTTCCTTAAAGGACACAGACGGAGGAGGAATTTTTCTTGAATCATGAGTATGGAATTAGAAGCACCTAATGACATGATTGGATTTGTTCTGTTTTGCTGGTGCATTCTAACAGGGTGCCTGTGTTTGCCGAAATAAGATCTTATCACATGTCACCCGGACCTAACTCTATTAACATGTAAATAAAATTGAGTCTGTGCACTGAAAACACAAATATTTTGCTGGCAAATATAACCCGTTTTCCTTTTCAAAAGAAAAAGGATAACTAATGCAAACTTCTCAATATGGATTTCTAAGATAAAAATAAAGTAATGTATCCACCAACCTGGGCAAGGTTTAAAAAGCTAAATGCTGGAGAAAGAACACTCGAGTAAATATGATTAAGGACATTCTGCAAGCATATGGAGAAGACACAGCATATCCACCCTCATCAGAAAGGCTCTTACCTTTTAAATCTTAGAGCCTCCTGGCAGGGAGGCAAAAGCGTGGGATCTGGAGCCAGACACTAGTCTGTTGTGTGGGGAGAGAGACTTTCCTCTGGTTGCATAGTGGGCCATATCTCCTTAATGGGTGGCAGTTATTCTGTGATCTGTGACTCCTCTCTGTGAAACAGATTGTAGAGGACAAATACACCAGCCCAGAGAACTGGCCCTGCCACCTCTTTGCAGAGTAGATCATTGGCCCAAGGGCCTCTTCTACAGACAACTAACTACATCTTCTATGTCTCCACCTGGGTGCCGCTAATAAGAAGACTTCCTATTTCATGTCCTGAAGGAAAGGAGTGCTAATTAGGCGTCAAGCTCAAACCCCAGAGGAGAAAGGAAGAAATTAATGTTGGACAGTTTTAGAGCATTACTGGGTCACTAGTCACACTATTTAATGATATCAGAACCCTTGCCATTGTTATTGTTATTATTACTAGCTTTAAAGTGGGGATAGTGAGTTTACAATCTCGCAGAACTTTCTCATTTTTCTAGAGGAAAGACACATCTGTTAAGTCATATCTTACTACCTGGCTAATTTTTCCTGTTATTTTTTGGTGTCCTTTATTGAGTGACAGGCACTGTATTGGGCATTTTATACATTATTTTATCTTAATATTGGTTAATTAGCCTCTACTTTCCATCCTAGGGTGAACTATGATCATTTTATTTAGTGGGAAATGGACAATCAGGTTAAAAACTAGTACACCACCATTCAGAGCTCAGGATGCAGCAACAGAACTACAAACCACATCCACTCGAGAGCACTGCACGAACTTCATGCAAATGACCCTGGTATGGTTTGACTCTGAAAGGCAACTCTGGCTCATGTATGACTGCCTAAACTCCAGGTGGCAGGGCTACTTTGTTGGTGGCAACCTTAGGAGGCAGGGTCTAGCTGGAGGAGGCGAGTCACTGGAGGCAGGGCCTCTGATCCTTTCTCCCTGCTTCCTGGCTGCCATGAGTTGAGCAGCTTTCTCCTCCAGGCCTCCCTACAATGACGATCTGCCTCACTGTGGCCCAGAAACAAAGGTGCCAACCAAGCACAGGGTGAAACACAGAGCTCAACATAATCTTTCCTCCTCCGTCGCCTGTCTCGGGTCTTCCTCACAATGAAGAACTGACTGGCACACCTTCCTTTTGTATCCACACCACAAACCCATCAAGGACTGCAGCTGAGTCTCTTTGGAAAAGATGGAATCAAGGGCGAGGGTCATCTCCCTGAACAGTTGCGGTCCCCTCACCCACCTGTCCAGTTTCCGTATCCTGAAACACCACCAGAGTGTTTCATCCCCTGTCCTAGCTGATTAAAAAAGCGTCTGTGACCTGCAAGTTTCCTCACGCCTGAGCAGACATCAGACATTTGAGGAGGTAGCCATCCCTTTAAACATCAGAACCCGTGACTTGTTCCAGCAGGCTTCTACCGGAGCACTTGTCACCCACTGCCACCTCTTGTCACTTGGTATTTTCAACCGAGCTACTCCAAGGCACAGGCTTCAGATTTAGGAGGAGGGCGTGTTTCCACTGAGACTCTAGGTGGGAGGGGAGGGAACTTGCAGTGCCTAGAACTCAAGGCCTCCTCTATTATCGACACCATCATTCACTTTAGAAAAGAGAGGGAAGGAAAGTCCTTGGTGTGATACTGAAAAGGGCCCCTTTCACCGTTGGCAATTTCTCCGAGTCAGAAAGTACATGTTGTTTGTAGTTTAATACTGCCAGGCTTCTCAGTCATCTTGAGAAAAACACAGATGAAAATATAGGCCGCTGCCGAGCAGAGGAGGAATGATCTAGTCTACTTACTCTGGGAGCAAGAAAAGTGATAAGACACGCTATATAGTGAATCGCTGTGGGTGAAGTATGAAAGGATCAAAGCGGGGCCTTTACTTCAAAGAACATCACCAACGTGGTGAGTTTGACTCCATTTTGTTAGAAAATGCCTTTAACAATTCCCTTTCAACCACCTTTGTAAACAGCCATCTTCCGACCTCAGGTCTCATGGTTGAATGCAAATCTCAAAGGGGAATCCCAGAGATGATTCAAGCTTTTATCTGCTGCTGGGGATTCTTCCTAACCAGAATGATTTCATTATAAACTCGTGATAAGTTCCTTGAAAGGGAAATCAGAATCCCAAGGGAGACGCTTCCATTGCTACAGCACACATGCTCCAGTCTTCCTGAAATCGGTTGAGCGGCAGCCCCATGTATTTTCCTGAGAATTAAACCATTACCCAGAGCAAAAGAGACTCCAAGTCATATGAGTTCAGTTAAAACACATGAAACCCTATCCTGGGCAGAGATACAGCAGACCTTCAGTGAGTCATTTTAAAGGTAGGAAATGATTTGAAAATTATCCTCAAGCTGACCATAGAGCACTGCCCCCGCCCCCACCCATCCCACTCCCGATCTAGATTAGCATAAATGCAGAGCTCTATCTGTGACAGGAACAGTAACCCAAGATGATCATTTCTACCTCTTCCGCCTTTCACTTTCTAAATCATTAATCTCTTTCTATCCCAGCTCCTAGCATGACCTCTCCTTCATTCATTGATACGTGTCTAAACACGGGCTGTGCATCTAAGACATCTAAGCTACATGCCAGGAAAAGTGTGCCTTTTCCCAACAAATCCCCCTCCCACCACAGATGCTCCAACTCTACAGAATAAGACCCAAAAGGCCAGACCATCACAAAGAAAGACAAAAACCATTCAACTTTAGAAAAGGGATGAAATAGGTGTATCTCAATCAAAAGCTCAGGAGCATTCTTCATGGCCTCAAGGCAGAATGCACCACTGGACTTAAGCCACAAAGGATAAGAAGCAGTTCCAACACAAATTGCAATATTCTTGGCTTCTGAATTTGAACCCAAAATTACATTTGCAAATGCTTGCATACCTTTGTGTGCAATTTGCAGAGTGCAATGAAAATTCTCTTGTTCTTATTTCTCTTAAAGTTCCCCAGGTTACATTTTATTCCAAGCCACAAAGAAGGCAAGGGAAAGAGAAGGAGAAAAAAGAGCTACCACTGACTGAGACCTTTAAGGCACAACCTGTCTGTCATAAGATGTGATGACAGTGGCTATTGAAACCCAGTCACCAATAAACAGTTGAAACCTACAACCTAAATCCTCCAGCTAATAGGCAGCTGTCAGATCATTCCTCTAAGGCTGGCCTAAAAGAGAAGGATACATTAGAAGAAGGAGCAGAGAGAGCCTTGTTAATCACCCGCAGTTGGATTTTAAATTGTTACTGCCTTGCCATTATACTGGGGGCTCATGCAATTGTCTCAAGATAATCTCAAGACTGTGCCTTTTATCCGCAAGCGCCATCAAATCACTGAGATGTACAATAGGAGGAAGCAGGGCTAGGGCTTTTTCAATTTTACCAAATGAGATTAAGTGGGTTGATCTGGCCCATATCTTCCAAGAGGCTGCATTCGGTAATGATTCACATTTTCACATTCTCGATGCAAAATTTCAAGCAATCCTTACTGGTATAAATTAATAGGTAAAGGAAAACAAGTTCAGAAGTCTGGCTTTCGTTTTGTTTTGATTTTTTTCTAAGATTCTAAAAGCATTGTTCTGCTTTGGAGTCATCATATTTCAGGGAAAGGTTTTTTTGTTGTTGTTATTGTTCTTGTTAAACTGCTGTGTTTGAGGCAAGTCCACACACAGCATGGTAATATTCTCAAATCACACAACAGAGATTCCTGAAAATATCCCTTGTGCTCAAATAAAGCCATTACCATATCCTAATGCAGTTTAACAATACACAACACAGTCATGTGCCTGCTATTACCACAAACTAGGTCATTGCAAATCACTCACCAAATACTCAGATGAAGCGGACCATTATCATCAAGGAACTGGGGAAGAAATGGAATCAATTTCCCAGGATCCAATCCATGAGGCAAGGGTATATTGAGAAAAGAAACTGTCCAGGAACTTGGTAGGGTGCTCCTAAGCACCTCAGAGAGTTCCCTCTCCCCAGCTCCCGGCTAAAATCTTGGAAGCAATGGTCATCAACATTGTGCGTCCTGCCATCCACTGGGCCCCAAATGCTTCCCATGCCTGTGTTATAGTTTGATGTCTGGCTGTCAAGCCCTGCCTCTGCTTGGCTGATTGCCATCAGGATGCCCATCTGCACGTGTACTATGTGATCTACGAGTTCAAAAGCCTCAATTTTCATGAAGTCCAATTTCCTTGACTTTCCAAATATTAACATAAAGAATAACCCAAATGTTCTGCTTTTTGCTTACTTCTATTTCCGCTTTATGAAAATGTTCTCCATAGGTACACAGAGAATTCAGAACAGGCTGCAGATGGCAAGAAGGTAAAAATGAGAGCAGTGAGTAGAGACTCCGAAACTGGGATGCAAATAGAACCTTCTCACTCACATAGTTTGTAAACATTTCAAGATTCAGTGCATTCAAAACAAAGAAAAACAAATTACTCTTCTTTCCCCAAAAAGTCGGTTCTTATTCAAACCAGCAAACTGAGAATGTATCGGTATCAGCAGGACCGGAGCAGGATCTCAGAAGGTCCTGAGCACATAGGGTCATCGTGTTCCAGAGCTCAAGCTAGCCTAAGAAACAGCTGTCTGAGCAAAATGAGACTGAAACTGAGACTGAGATAGATGCCCTGATGGCAGTTTATCCTTATTAGCCAGGAATATTAGCCAGGACTGAGCAGAATTTCTGTCCTAGCTGCACTGCTTGGGCACTGCACAGTCCCAGGCTTAACAAACTGGCATTAGTCCTTGCCAAAAGACAAAGAAGCCAGCCTCATCTCCTGTCTTTCTGCCCTCCTTTCTAGTCCTGCTTATTATTAGAGGCATCGACAGCCTTCCCTGGACATATGATTGTGGTTGAACTCCTATTTTAAGAGCCTTTACTGACTCAGAATAGATACAACTAGTTATCTGAATCCCATTTCTGAACAGAAAACAGAGGTTACTGAGGAAAGGTTCATATTTTTATTTTTAATCACAGAAGCACAGAACGGGAAAGAAAAACCACTGAGGCCAACTCCCTCACACACCCACTCATTTGGTGATATTGACTGAGCACCTAACTGTGTGCTAGGCCTGAATTTGGATATGTTAAATAACAGTGGAGAAACAAGGCTCTCTTCTTTAGAGGTTGTAATCTACCAGGGAAAGACATGAGCTTAATACTTAAGTAGATGGCACACAACGCTAGAAAAGAATTGATGCTTTGGAAATAGAAGGAAAATCAGAATAAATAAAAGCACTAGCAGGTATGTGGAGGAGGATGTAGAAATGGGTCTGAATAGACTAGTCAGGAAAGACCTCGTGAGCAGGTTTCACTTAAACAGAAAAATTGAAGATGAAGAAACCAGCCATGCAGGCAACTGTATCTGTGAGCAGAGCCTTGCAGCAGAAGGAGGGGTCAATACAGAGACAGAAGTGAGCAGCTAGAGCATGGCTTAGTGGGGAAAGCACCCAAGCATGAGAACCTGAGTTCAGATCTGCAGTACCCATACAAAAGGCAGGCACAGTGGCAGCTGTCTAGAACTCTGGAACTGGGGTCAAGGGAATGATGTGTAAAAGGTAGATGGGGGTGGGGGGACACTGACTAGGCGGCTAGTCTATCCAAAACATCAAGGTTTCAGTTCAGTGAGAGACCCTGGCTCAAAAACTAAAATTAGGTGGAAAGTGAATTGGGGATGTCCATCTCTGACTTCCACTTGTGCATATACAGGTAAGCACAAACACATACACACACACACACACACACACACACACACACACACACACACACGTGCACTCTTACACACAAGCACATATTACAGATCATACACACATACCAAATACGAGTCTAGAAAGTGCAAGGAATACCAAAATGCTGGTATTGCTGAGGTCCTATGAGAAAAGGAGGGACTGGAGGACTACAGTGGAGTTATGGGACCCAGATGTAGCAGAGGTATCCCAAAGACCACATAGAACAGGAACTTCCACCAGAAGTGGAATGCAGTGTCAAGAGTTTTAAGCAGGAAAGTGAGATGAGTGGATTCCTTCCAGGTCGATAGAAGGGCTCTGTCTTAGGTGCTGAGAACACACTGTGGACATGGATTCTGGGTAAAGAACCAGGAGAGGAGCCTCAACTAGATAGATGGAGGGTGCTGAAGGTAACAGAGTTCGGGATCCCTGTTGAGGAAAGGTCCAATCAGAGCAGTTGATGTATCTGACATGAGAATCAAGGAGGCTTCCAGCTGAACAGGAGGATGGAGTCATCTTTCGAACCCTCTTCGAAAGACCTTGAATGTGATTGGCTACTAGGGAGCTTCCTCCCTCACCTGAATCTTCTCTTTAGAGAATTAGGAGACAAGGCAAACTCACAGACACCCAACTTCCCTTGTTAAAAGGGGTTAAGAGTCAGCCCCAAATATCTTCTCTTTTACTGTCTTAATCATTTCTTGTGTCATCTTAGAGTTTTATTCCTTTCTCTTCTATCCAAGAAGAGTCCATGTGAACATCATTTCATGATAATAATCCTGGTTAAATGTGGGACTGGACCCCTGAAAGCACAACTCAGTCTAGACTCAGGCTCAGTCAAGGGGCATTCCCAGAGCTGTATATAAGAGAGAAAACCGATCCCCATCCTATCGACCAGAGGCTTGCCCAAGGTCAACAAAGGTCATTAACAACCAAATTGCTACTGGAATTATCTTCCTTAATTCTCTATGCAAAGAGCATAAACTCTCTGGGGGGACAAAATACAGAGAAACTTTTCAAGATTTAAATATCTTATTGTTAAAAATCCTTCAATATCAGCTGTGACAAAAGTCATATTTCTCCGAGGAAAAGAAAATACTTCTAGAGAAATTCTTTTTTCTGCCTAGTGACTAACTTCCATCCTTTATTATGAATTAGCTCGAAGGCACATCCCTAAGCCCTCAAACGAATTAGCCATAGATGTAGGAGTCGAGTGGGCTGAGTGTCTGACAGAATCCCTCCCAATCACCTCCACTGCACAGGTGAGAGGGTGTGGAATCCACACGCCTGCAGAGCAAAAAGCAAAACCGCACATTTCCAAGGCTTATGTAACAGCTTCTCAGAGGTTAAAAACTGCTCCCCCTGGCCTTTTCTGAATTCCTGTAGTCAGCTCAGCCACTGTGGATGCGGTTTTCACTTATAAGGGTCCTCAGAAAGACTCTGTTATTATTCTTTGTACTTCAGAGCTAAATCATCTTGCACTACACACAAGTCAGCAGGACTGTTTTCTACCAGCCTGTGAACAATTCCTTCCTGCAGCCATTGTTCTGTGATTTCCCCGTCTGCAGAGACAATGGGTTCCAGTTTCAACCCTTATGCATAAATATGGCAGCCATCACTACATAAATAGGCTGGCTCTCTGGCTGGAAGTCAGGAAGGCACTTAGATTGAGGGCATTGTGCTGCTCAGATTAGGGACAGAAAAATGACAGCTTGAAATCACAGCACAATGGAGTGCGGAGCATCTGACAGAGCAGAGCCCTGTGAGCAGGCATGCTTCGGGTCTCTAGATTTTCAATCATTTCTTAGAGAAGGCATGGATGGGGTAGGGGGTAAAGTGGAGAGGGGGTGGGTGGTAGAAGACAAAGACGATAAGAAATGGATCCCTTGCCTGGTTCCTTTTTGCTTCTTCTGTGTGCTCTTATTTCATGGAAGAATAAAATTACCAGACTCTGAAGATGGCCAACAGTGTTTACTTCCAGAGACAGAGCCTGCATGCTGGCTGAGTATGACTCCATTTATACAAGGCAGTGCTAGGCTGGCTTTTCAGTGACAAGGACAACAGTGATATCACAGCAAGAACAATCACACAGTGCTGAACTCCCTCACTCTCTCTCGGCTCTTTCTCCAGCCAGGGGCACTAACCACATCCTACCCACTTCTTTCACTCTCCTGGATGTTCAAGTTCCCCCGTTATCCAAAAACTAAATAGTGGACTCAGACATGTACAGAACCTTAGCTTTGTAAGGAAGCCAGGAGCACCTCTGGGTACCTCCACACAATGCATCTGTTTCTGGCCATCACTGTAGACCTCTGCACATAGTAGGTGTTCAACAACAATAGCAAAACTGTAAAGGTTGAGAGGATAAATGGCGCACACTCTTTCTCTCTGTCTACCGTGAGTAATAGAAAAGGCACTGCTTCTTAGGCTCTGCAGTGCCAGCCTCTAACCTTTTCTCCAAACTGCCAAGGCCATTTTGGATCAGACACTTATTATTCAATACAAAAATAAAAGAAAATAAAAAATAAAAAACAAGCTCACTATCACAGTGTCACCTTGATGCTCAAAGTGAAATTTGGGTCCAGCCCATATTCTGTATATAGTAAGAAGTCTACCCTGCCCATGTCCACTGGAAGTGACCACTCTTCTCTGCTCTGCCTGTGCATATCACTTACTGGCCACTTAATTGGTTTCACTTTACTGTGCAGGGCTTCAGACATTTTTGCCAATTATTTCATAAACAACTTTTCACAGAAAAGAACTGTGTTTAATTATTTTTCTTACATTCCAATCACTGCACTAGCTGTAGCAAAAGTCGGTAATTATTTGTTGACATGAATCAGTGACAAAGCATCCTGTTTCAACATTCCTACGATGAGTTTCAGACAGGCTGGGGAGATGGTCAAGTGGTGAAGAGTGCTGGCTGCTCCTGCAGAGGACTGTGGCTTCATTCTGGCTCCACTGCTGGCTAACTTAGAGAAATCATTACCTCAACTGGCCTCAGTCTGTTAAAATGCAAAACAAACTCAGAGCTATTTCTATAGGGATGGTGCGGGTCTTTTTAAAAAGATAATGTTCCTTGGCACCTTTACAACCATTTCTCCTCTCATTGGTCAGGACCCTTAATAACCAACATACAAAAGTCTGTTAGACTCAGATAGATAACTCTCAGGTGCCTGGGTGCCCAGTCACCCAGTCACAGAACGCTGTGCCCAGGAGCAAGTGCCAGGACAACTCGTCACTACTGAGCTCTTCACATAATCTTCTCTAAGACATTCAGTATCGACATCAAAACATGCCTTGTCTCACCTCAGTTAGTTATATGACACGAACCAAGGAGCCCAGAGAGTTCCAACTTCTGGGAACATGTCCTTAGCAGTCTCCATGGTATGAAATTTCACTAATGGAGACCTGCTTCTTGGAGAAAGGCTCAAAAGCTTCATTGCCAAATCTCCTCTAAAAATACAACTTAAAGAACAAAAGTTAATAAGCTGTTAGGAAAACAGGCAGGGGTCGTGACAGGAATGAGAAAGTTATTCAGGAAGAAAACAACAAAAACAAGATGAGCTCTACTGGTCAACTTCTTATGACAAAGTCTGGGCACTTGCTGTATCTGGATGGAGATGCTGTGTGCTGAAAGCAAATCCCTTGGAGGTATAAGTGGGAGGTGATGTGTGCCACAGGACCCTTCAAACACAGCCTCCTCAGCTTTCCATCTGACTGGCTCCTAATGCCCAGCCTACATATCTATGGGTGTCTGCCTCTGTAACTATTATAGAAGTTCCTTCCTAGTCTTCTGCTTCATAGAATTCACATGAATTTTCATATACTGGGTCTGGGCTCTGTGCCATCAACTGACATGGACGACCCAGCATCACCTGCCAGGACTCTGTGAAGACAGTGATTGCACTGACAGAGGCTGATGGGCCAGCAGAGAAGATCAAATATTCATCCTAGGACCCTGGATGCCGTGGGCTGATTAGAAAAGGCCGAAAGTTCCTCCATGGAAAGAGCATAGTTTATAACTGATAATTTACACATGGGCTCACTTTCCCTGGGTAATTATAGATTATTATCCAACTAATTACAGTACACGGCTTTAAAAGATCTAAAATTTATTAGCCCGATCTGGAAATTACTGTGAAACGTGATTTGAAAAAGAAAAAACGTTGAGAAAGTAGTTCTTGTCTTGCCAGGGTGACACAGCACAGTGTTCTCATGGTCTCTTCCTGTATGGGACACGTTTGTACTGCTGCACACCCCACAGACACCCTAGCAAGGAGGTTCAGCATCTCGCTTCCAAATGACTTTTCTCTGTAAGTGGGGTTGCCAGATTTACAAAAAAAGAAAAAAAACAAAGGACCAGATGTCAGTTAAATTTGAATTTTAGATACCTATTAAATCAACTTAGCCCTCAAATGTTGCAAAGGGAATACTTATACTAAAAATTATTCATCTTATAACTAAAATTCAAATTTAACACAGCATCCTGTGTTTAATCTGGCAAAAGAGATCTGAAAGTAAAGCTGAGGAGTAATGCTGAATACAGAGTGTTAAAACATAGGTTTAATGAACAGTATCCCAAAGTCCAAGACAGAGTGTCAAACTTCATACAAAAATATGGGTATCCATAAGGCTATGTTGAAAACTGGGAGGGAAATGTTCATGAGAATTTCCGAGTATGAGCTTCCACTCCCAAGTTAAATGGCAAACAGTGAATTATTCCATTTGTGTGTGGATCTGGTCCTCCTTTATGGTCCTTGGTGCTGTCTACAAAAAAATCTGCTCAATGAGTACTGAAAGAAAGAAAAACAAAAGAATTATGGGAAGTGTGCTCCTGACTCGAGAACCCACATCCACTTTCACACTCACCCATCTCATCTACTGGTTCTCTGAAGCACAGCTGTAGTCACCTGACTAGATCACCATTCCCAACCTTCCTGGTATTTTGATGCAACAGAAGTTCACATGCTGATTACTTCTAAGTAGGAAATAATCAAGGGTTAAGAGGTAGAAAGCAGCAGAAGAGGAAATGTTCTCATTAATAAAGGTATCAGCACCTTGCTTTTTTTTTAATTTTCAAAATGGCTTTTAAAACTATTTGGGTATAAAACAATCACTGACTAGTATACTTGAAAAGAAACATAGCCTAATCAAAGACAAAATTACATTGTTAGCCAGTAGTATAAATTTTCAAAGAACATCACTGTGAGTTGCATGCCATCAAAGCAGTTAGATGACCCCTCCATTCAACAAATGCATAATCCATACCTAGTGTGCCAGACAGCCTACTGCAGCTCCTGAGGTGCAGCTAACAAGACAGGTGAAATCCTAATCTTGGCGTACTCATGGTCCAGGGGTGAAGGAGGATGGGAAGAACCAGGAAATAAATACAAGAAATAAACAATAATAAGGAATTCAAACAAACAATAAAGGCACAGATAAAATAACTGAGTGCTGGGGGCAGTATCAAGAGCTCTGGAGGAAATAAAACAGACCATAACCTACAGATCTAAAGAAGACCCAGTGGTTTCCCAAAAGTATCTCTAAATTCCAGGTTCAAGATTGAAGACTCCTGAATTTTCTTGATCATCTCCAATTCAGTTTTGCAAAGTTCATTCAGCTTAGAGATGGGCTTGCCTAATTATCCTGTGTGTCCATAATGCATAAAATACATCCCCTTTCATGATTCACATTCTCTCTCCCTCCCTTCATCCTTTTCTTCTCTCTCTCTCTCTCTCTCTCTCTCTCTCTCTCTCTCTCTCTCTCTCTTTCTCTCCTCTTCTCTCCTTCCCTCCCTCTCTCTCTCCCTCCTGCTCTCCTCCCTCCCTCTCTCCTCTCTCTCTCCCTCTTGTTTATATGCATAGCCTTTGTATGTACAGCAGAGCTTACTAAGGTTTGTGAGAGAACAGCAAAGGAATTTACTCACAAATACTTACCATTTAAAGGAGATGTCTCTAAGCCTGGGGACACGATCACTTGGCTCCTTTTCTGGCTTCTACATTCCATTAATGTTCTCTTCATTTCTACTGATAATCTTTGCATGTACTCAAAGACTTATTGTCTCATCCCTACTAAACCATCAACTTTGGCATCTTGATTTTGCAGAAGCCCTTTCTCAAGGTACTACCTGAAACAGACAATTTCCTCCCTAAGAGAAATTTGGAAGCCAGCTGTTAAGATAATCATTTATTTCAACAGCCGCATGAAAAGAGACAGAAATCTATACTTTGTTGCACCGTGTGTATGAATTGTTAAAAGGAAAAAAAAAATCCCTTGCCTTTGCAATAACTAAAAGTTTGAATGAGGCCCAGGCACTTTCCTTAGTCAGTTTCCCACATCCATTTGGTATCCCACAGACTACATGCCTGGTGCACAGTAGGCCCTCAATAAATGTTTGATGGATTTAATTTAATGTACTACAACCTACACAAGCACCATGGTGAGTACAAAACACACATCTGACAGCTCAATGCTCAAGAAAGGCAGCTCGTTTATTAGTAGCAATTCGCCACCAGCAGCACTTAGATGGAGATTGTTTTCCATGCTGCTTCTTGATCTCATCATTAGAAAGTACTCCCGGGGTACCTTTTGAAGTGAGCACAGGGAGAATCTTCCCTATAGTCTAAGACTTCACACTTAAAGATTCAATACACTGATTGTCTCAAGGAAAACAGGTAATGGGGGCGAGTAAGCCAGTACTGGCTAGGTTCATCCATTGTTCGGGTCATAACAGTATTTAAACCACATTGCCACAAAGGTGACTTAATGTCGGCACTGCCCTTGAGCTGCCCTTCCTTTCATCCATACATGACCTCAGAGGATTCCTCTGGCTTTGGAAATGACTTTGTTTCTGTCCAGGGAACCTGTTTCTCGTTCATACTGACTTGAGGAGACTCCGGTTAGTAACTCCAGCCAGGCCACAGCCAGGCCAAGCTGAGTTATCACTTGGCACATTTATTCGTCTTTGAATCAGCTGCCTTCCACCTGCAGGGTACTTTGGTCTCTTTACTGCTAACACTATGACACTGTCAGCACTTCCCATTGGATTATGGGCTGTCTGGGAGCTGATGTGACGTTTTCACCTTTTTAATGCTTTAGTATATACCAAAAAGCTTGTGGGACGGTTTTATTTGCTTAACAAATATTTACTGATCAAATCATTCTCTTCTCATTCTAGAGCAAGTGAATCTTAGAAGGGATGGGAAAGCGATGACATTGATAAGAAGATAAAGCATTTAGATTTCCCCTTAACGTCTATTGCATAAGAGGTATTTTGTAACTGTCCTAATATAACATCTAAATTAGAATTTGTGATATGCTGTTTAACACATGAATTGCCCACTTCACCAGAGCAAAGAAGTGTTTCTCTAACTTTCAGAATTTATAATGTTAAATTCAATGATTCAATGTTAAACTCACTTAGTCTATTCTTGGTCTCTGAGTTCTTAGTTCTTTCTCATGGAGAAGGGAGCTGGAGGCACAAAAAGCAAGAAAGTCTTACAGATTGTGCTTGTAAGTAATAAATGTTTTCCATTCATTCTGTGTCAACAGCGTGCATCCCTCTTGCTTTTCCAAGAATCTGGGTACTCACAGGTGGATCAGACTAGGCAATTAATACTATGGGGTCCTAATGAGGACTTTTAGATTACCCTCTTCTTTACTACATGAATTAGTTGAGCTGGGTGGTGGTGTTGCATGTCTTTAATCCCAGCACTTGGGAGGCAAAGGCAGGTGGATCTCAGTGAGTTCCAAGCCAGCCTGGTCTACAAAGAGAGTTCCAGGGCAACAAGAGCTGTTACACAGAGAAAACTATCTCAAAAAAAAAGCAATGAATTAGTTGAGATCCTTTTGGAAGGAAGAAATGTCCCTGTATTTCTCATTCATCATTGGTATGTACTTATACATACTTATTTCATTCTTTAAGCTATAATCTAATGCTATTATTTGTTAATGGAATTGGGATCATTTGCAAACCCATATGTGTCCTTTTTAAACCATCTGCATCTTTTCAAAAAATTATTTGATTTGTGGCATCATAAGATGCCATAGCCAAATGTTTCTCTAAGGAGAAAAGCCCCAATTTCCCCTCATTTACTTGTTTAGTGGATAAACTTAATTTTCTTAAATGAATGGTCCTTTGTCCATCTGAAAGGTGGTTCTTAAGCATCTACTGAACAAGGATACAATTGTGGTTGGAACAGACCCAGACCCAGCCCTCCACTTCCTGGGTTCAATGCCTAAAACATAAGCAATCAGAATACCCTGAGAAAATGAAAAGATGACAGTGTGGGTATGAACAACTGCTGCTTTGCATACTTTGGCAAAAAAGAAATAACTCTGGCATATGTTCGAGGCCCTTATTAATCACATTGAGGAAACACTATATTATCATCCAAGGAAAACTGCTACCTCCAACCTTTTTTCTATTATCATCTCCCAGGAATTTATTACCCATTGAGAGAATTGTTTGCTAAGCAAGTAAGTACTAAACTTATGAAGACTATAATTCAGGTGGTGATTCCTTAGGGAACAGCATTATTTTATGAGGTCTACTTAATGTTTCCCCGGGCAACGCTGACTTTCATTATTCAAGGGAACTGGGAAATGTCTTGGGGAAGCACAATAATTGGTTGTATCTATTCATGTTTCTGTATAATCACTATGCTGGATCCATGTAGACAAAGTTCAGCGTTTGTATATTTCAAACAGGACAGATCTGAAATTAAGTGTGGAATGGGGAAGGTTAACTTGCTTTCAAGAGTACAACAAAATTATTCATCACGGAAAAGAAACTCACAGCAGAAGTTAACGTAAGCAACGACCAATCAGAAAACCTATGGATTCCTTCCATGGGCCTAGAACCAGCAATTTCCTTCACCCTTCTGCCCCCTGCCTCCCCCTACCCCAATCCACCCTTCTCTCTTCTTCAAATGCAACATGCTTTCTGCCCTGCCCTCCTAAGTGCTGGATTACAGCTGTGAGCCACCAGGACCTGCAAATCGCTCCTTGTATAGGACAGTATTTAGACACTAAATGTAAGGTATTTCTGAACCACTGCCAAATTAGTCTACACTGTGAGAAACAAACGACTTGTAATGCTACCTTTAAGCATGCTTAGGTAGTTTTAAATTACACGTAGTATACCTAAAGTTAGTAGTAGAGAATGGATAGGTAATTTATGAAACAAAGCCTTGCTAGCTGTTGAGTGTGGATAATATTTAGAAAGAAGATGATGATCCAGTCCAAGAAAGTAATTATTTTACCCTAAGAAAACAGTATTCTGAACTCCATGAAGCTTCCTCTGCTTTCTAAGGCCAACTTGCTTGAGGAGAACCCTCTCTTGAATGAATAAGCTATTCCACCAGAGCCTACATTATTTTAAATGTGTCGATCTGAGCTCCAGCTAGTTGAACACTGACTAGTGAGGCTGGTGAAAAGGAATAATGAGGCCTCAGCCACACCAAGGGCATCTGTGATTCTAAGAAGACAATCCCTTTGCTTGCCAAAATTTGAGGACCATTGAAATAGAAGCAAATGCTGCTGATGTTCATCTTCATCTAAAATATGAACACATAGACAAATATGGTGCTGAAAAATGGTACTAAAAGGAAGATTTCGTTTTCATTTATAGACTTGTAGTAACAACTGATTCTGAAAAAAATGGGGTACCTATCACTAGACTAATTCCCCTACTGTGCACAATACAAAACTTGACAAAATATGGAGACCACCATTCTCACACATCAGACAATGAGAACCACAGGGCAGAGTCCAGGGGAGGTGACAGGAATAAATCCTTACCTCAGATTTCTGGAGATGCTTTCTAGAACAGCAGTTCTCAAGCTGTGGGTTGCAACTCCCTTAAGGTCCAATGACCCTTTCACAGGGGTCACATATCAGATATCCTCATATCACATATTTACATTATGATGCATAACAGTAGCAAAATTACAGTTATGGAGTGGCAACAAAAATAATTTTATGGTTGGGGTCACCACAACATGAGGAACTGTATTAAAGGGTCACAGCCTTAGGAAGGTTGAGAACCACTGTTCTTGAACAACATGACAGAGCAGCCATCTTACACATGAGTGTTCTTTCTGCTGAACTGACGGTTTGAGAACAGGTGCTGGCATCCGAAAACCTTTGTGAAATCGGGGCCTCAGATTACAGTGGAGAGGTTTCTGTCCCGTCCTTGTCCGAAGGTGAGGCAATGTGTGTTCATGATGCTGAGCAGACAGGTTTGGGAGACTAAGAAATAAAGGAAGATAACAAAGCCTGGAGAGAGTTTGGATATGCTGGTTGAGCTGGAAGAACCTTCCCTTGGTATCTAGTGCATCCATCTGGGAGCCCAGAACCCTTAGGAAGAAAAGTGTACCCTACGATAAAAAGCCCGACAGAATCAGGAAGATCTCCCAGTACTTTAGCTACCTACCCAAACAAAATTTAAAATTACTTTTTAAAGAGGTAACAGTCAAGACTCTTTCAATATATTATCTTCAATTTGTAGCACATAATAAAAAATTGTAGACATGTTAAAGTGGCCCACAGTCAAGAGAAAGAGAAGTCAGGAGAGGAAAAGCCACAGATCAAGACTATAAAAACAGCTGTACACAAGGGGGCTGGAGAGATGGTTCAGCTGTTAAAAGTGCTCGCTGCTCCTGCAGAGGACTAAACTGCAGTTCTTAGCACCAACATTGGGCAGCTCACCACCACTGGTGACTCCAGTTCCAGGATCTCTGACATCTGACCTCTGTGAACAGCATGAAAGTACACTAAAGCACATAGTGGTGAGCCTTGAAACCATATACCTCCAAATAATGGACATGGACTCACTCACTTAACAGATTGTATTTCTATACATATCTGTGTATGCGTGTGCGCGCGTGCACACACACACACACACACACACACCAACTATAATCAAAGTAAAAAAGCTATCAACTTGAGAGTAGGGGAGACGTGAGTGAGTTTCAAGGGAGGCTAGCTGGTAGGGAGGAGAAGGAGCAGGGAGTGATGCAACTATTTCAGTTAAAAAGTTTAAAAACTGCCGGGCGGTGGTGGTGCACACCTTTAATCCCAGCACTCGGGAGGCAGAGGCAGGCGGATCTCTGTGAGTTCGAGGCCAGTCTGGGCTACCAAGTGAGTTCCATGAAAGGCGCAAAGCTACACAGAGAAACCCTGTCTCGAAAAAACAAAAAAAAAAAAAAGTTCAAAAACTAATAAAATAAATCTTTAAAAACATAATGAAATGCGTGCAAGAATTTAAAGGAAAGGATAGCTATTGCTTGAACAGATGGAAAACCTAAACAAAGTTTAGAAACTATTTTTGAAATAGCCAAATATAAATTCTGTAATTAAAAATTATATTTGAAATGAAAAAGTCACCAAATTGAAAAAAACCTGTAGGGAGGGGAGACGGAAGGCAGGATAGAGAAGGCTGAGGGGAAGAGCAAGCAGAACGCACCACACACATGTAGAAAATGATCAGTGAACAAATTTCATTCATTAATTAAAATTTTCATCAAAATAACTTACAGCTACTTACATTGCACAGAGTAAAGGATAAATGAACTAGAAATCAAAACGACAGAAATTACACTGAAGAGGACTGTTTTTAATTAACGGAGCCATCATCTTAAATTATATTTAGAAAAAATAAGTGATCTAACATATGTAAAATTGAAATATCTGAAAGAAAAGAGGAAAAGAATGAGATAGGGAAGCAATTCCAAGAAATTGCAGTCATACATAATCGCATTACATTGTACGGAATTTATAATATGTGCACAAGTCAAACCTACAGCCATCGTAAGGCAATACAGAAATGAAGCAGACACAAGACTGATGTTCTTATGCTTTATATACTGCAGTGACACACACATAAGAGAGTCTGGCATCCTAAGCATCTTCATGTGCACAGCCCTGTGGCAGGAAGTGAGCACGCATTGTTGGGCAGCCATCACAACCATCACTTCCCAGAGCTCTTGGACCTTTCTTGAATTAATCTCTACCCATTAAACACAGACTCCTCATTCTCTCCTCTCCATAAGCCTGGGCAACTGTCGTGGGACTGTCTGTTTCTGTGAAATTTTCCTCCCCATTGCTTCACAGAGCTGCAAACAGTGTGTGTCTTTCAGGGTGGGCATTTTTCACTTAGTTTAGTACCTTCCAGGTTCAGCCACGCTACACTGTTAGAATTTCCTCCATTTCCAGAGGATGGATAATAGTCTACCGCATATGTATGCCATATTTTTGCAACTGAAGATTTATTTTATTTTATATGCACGGGTGTTTTTCCTGCATCTCTCTCTGTGTATTACTTGAGTACTTGATGCCCGAGGAGGCCAGAACAGATGGATTCCCAGGGACTGAAGTTACAGACAGTTGTGAGCCGCCATGTGGGTGCTGGGAAACAAACTTGGGTCCTCTAGAAGAGCAGTCCTAGCTCTTAACTGCTGAACCATCCCTCCAGCTTCGCCCTATATGCCACATTTTCTTTATTCATTCATCTGGTTGTGGACACTTACATTGCTTCCACCTTTGGGATACAGTGAATAAAGATTCTACGAATATTCACGTGCAAATATCTCTTCATGTTCCTGCTTTCTTGGCTTTTGAATTTACACCTACAAATGAAAATTAACATTTCTTAATGAAAGGTACCACAGTGTCCCTAATTATGAGGGTCTCATTGGGAATATAGCCCAGTGTAGAATGTTTGCATAGTCTGCATAAGACCCTAGGTTCAATGTGAAACAGAGCAAAAACGAAAACAAGTAACAGAATTTCAAAGTATTTTTAAAAATGGTGGCAGGATGAAACAATACACCCCAAACCATCTTTAGAATTTATACAACTGAGCAAAAATTTAATA
This sequence comes from Peromyscus melanophrys, assembly GCA_902168415.1. Classification (NCBI taxonomy): domain Eukaryota; kingdom Metazoa; phylum Chordata; class Mammalia; order Rodentia; family Cricetidae; genus Peromyscus; species Peromyscus melanophrys. Next base: position 26,103 of record CABHPR010127576.1, read on the forward strand.
AAGAAATAGAATATTTTAACAAAATCATCAGCTAACTTGGCCTGATTTCTAGATCAACATATGTAAAATAAGCATTACTTTCAAGTACACATGGACTTTTGACCTAGATACACTACAGGATGTACTGTTGCAGTTTGAACCTGAAATATCCCCTACAGGCTTATGTTTTGAAAGCTTGTTTTTTATTTGTTTGTTTGTTTGTTTGTTTTTGAGACAGGGTTTCTCTGTATAGCTTTGGAGCCTTTCCCTGGAACTCACTCTGTAGCCCAGGCTGTCCTCAAACTCACAGAGATCCGCCTGCCTCTGCTTCCTGAGTGCTGGGATTAAAGGTGTGCACCACCACTGCCCAGCTTGAAAGCTTGGTTCTTAGGTAGTGGTGCTAATTAGGGAGCCTGTGAGACCTTTAAGGGATAGGGCCTAGCTGTGGTCACTAGGAGTGGACCTTTGATGGGTATACTGAGCCTCTAGTTCTGGCCTTGCCTTTCCTACCAGAATGAACCCAAGCTCTCAAACCATGACCCAAAATGCATCAGTCCCCAGGTTTCTTCTCTTAGATATGGCATTCATGGTGATGCAAAAATAACCAATAAACATACCATAAAATGCCTCAGCATCTGATCCCGGAAAACTAAAATCATGTGTGGTCTAATTTCTGAACACCACAAAAATGAATTAGAAATCAATAACAGGATGTCAAAAATTAAGTATTTGCAAATTAAGTGACACACTTTTACATAATCCTTAAGTTAAAGAAGAAATCACACGGCAAAATTTAAATCACTGGGAACTTAATGAATATGAACACATACTAAAAATGTGTAGGGTACATCTAAATTAATGCTTAGCAGGGGAGAGAATTTGAGTTGAATTCTTCTATTTAAAGAAGAGCTTTCACACCGATTAACCTGGGGGCCAGAGAGATGGCTGGGCGTGGTGACCTGAATTCCATCTGTGGAATACATGCAAATGACAGAACATACACAGTATGTACACACATGCTGCACACACACACACACACACACACACACATACACACACCTTATTATTATTGTTGTCATTGTTGTTTTTGTTATATAATGGTTAAACCTGACTGCCTAAATCCTACCATTTGAATCATAAAGTTAATAAAAGATATCAGTGAAATAGAAATAAGCAAACTATAAATGACAGTAGAGCAAAATCTCCCTAAAAAGAAACAGTCTGAGGGCTGCCTTGGTGGGTAAGAGCTCTCCTAGCACAAGCATGAAGACCTAAGTTCAATCCCCACCTACACTGAAAGAGCCGGTACGGTTGCACAGGCCCATGCCTCAGGGTTGTTGGAAGGCAGTGACAGGAGGGTCACTTGGGTTTGATGGTTGCCAGCTTTGCTCTAGTTTCAATGGGATGCCCTGCCTCAAGGAAATAAGGTGGACTGTGATCATCTGAACACCCAAAGCCTTCCTCTGGCCTCTGCACATGTGCATGAGCATGTGCACCAGCACACAAATGTGTGCACACACCACACGTGCTGGCACACATATATACAAACATCAGTTTAGGAATGGTAACACTGTGAAACACTCAAATAGGTAAGAAAAAACTGAGAGAAAAAAACACCAAGTTTGGAATAAAAGAGAAATTCATATTATAGGCTGATAGGAATTCCAACCACATGCCATGGTCGTGCATGCCCGGAGGGACACTTAGTCATCTCTGCCTAGTCATTTCCGGGTCATACGTCCTGCGTGACCCATGCCCCATGGTTACACGGTCACATAGTCGCACAGATGTGACCTCGTGATCTCTGCACGTGGGCCTGTGTGCGCAGGTGCGTCCTGGCCTTTATAAGGAGGCGCCATGTTCCCCTGCCCTCTTTCTCGCAGGTGCCCTTCCACAGGCCTGATCACATCTATCCCTTTCTCTTTGCCTTGACAAAACTCTTGTTAGTGGATTCTGTCGTGTGTCGTGACTTTTCCTCGGAGGGTAAGAGCGCCGCTAAAAACCAACATAGGCACCATGGAGCTAGTATCAACAAACAATGGCCCACAGGCTTACTCCATCTACTAACTATTTTGTACAGCTTGCAAGATAAGAATAGTTATCTTACACTTTAAAAGGATCACAGAAAAAAAATACTTTGTGATGCATGAAAACTTTGTGAAATGTAAACACTGGGGTCCACAATAGCTTTACTAGTACATAGTCACCCTCTCTTCCGCGTCATCCTTGGTCACTTTCTCATACAATGGTGACTGATTGTGACAGAGATTGGGTTGCAAAGGCCAAAAGATTGGCCATTTGGCCTTTTACAGAACAAAACAAAACAAAAAAGTACAAATCCCTACCTAAAAAGAGAATTGCAACCAGGTGGTGGTGGCGCACACCTTTAATCCCAACACTTGAGAGGCAGAGGCAAGCAGATCTCTGTGTGTGAGTTTGAGGCCAGCCTGATCTACAGAGTGAGTTCCAGGACAGCCAGGACTACACAAAGAAACCCTGTCTCAACACAAAGAAACCCTGTCTCAACACACACACACACACACACACACACACACACACACACACACACACACACACAGGAGAATTTCACAATAAAACCCATTATTTTCTGCAATTCATATATGCTAGTAAGAATACGGTCAGAGGCGCTGAGGAGATGGCTCAGTGGTGGGGAAGAGCACTTGCTGCTCTTGTAGTGACCCAGGTGAGTTCTAGCACCCATGTGCGAGCGAACAACCATCTGGAACTCCAGTTCCAGAGGTTCCAACACCCTCTTCTGGCCTCCACAGGCACTACGTGCATAGGATACACAGACACACACAGACAAAACACACATCACACATAAAATAAATCAATCTTTTCAAAAAAGAAAGTAAGAATAAGAAAGAAATATCACCAAAAGCTTCATGTTAGCTAACAAATTTAAAAATTGGGCTAAGGCTGGATAGCGGCTATGCACAGCTGTAAACCCATCATTTGGAAGGGAGAAGCAGCAGAATCAGTTCAAAGTCATGCCAACCTTGGCCACATAGTGAGCTGAGGTCATCCTGGGCTACGAGAGAGAGAGAGAGAGAGAGAGAGAGAGAGAGAGAGAGAGAGAGAGGAGAGTTTTAAAGTGAAATAAATGCATTGCTTGGAAAACACAATTTAACAAACTTTGTGACTCACACAAAAATATATGAATATGAGTCAGATTTTCATTTGTAATTAAAAATTATTTGTAATTTGAAACTTTCCCCTAGAAAAACCTAAGCACTTTAATCCACCAAATTCAATTACAGAAGGGCTATAGACCTAAAGATTAAGGACACTATAAGAAAAAAAACATCAGTTTGAGGTTGAAAAAGTTTCTAACCAGGACATAAAAAAGTAGCAACCACAGGAGACAACATAGATAATGTAGAGTATTCAAATTAAAAATGTCTGTACATCAGAAGGTTTCATTAGGAGAGTGAAAAGGCAAGCCACAGATAGGCACATATCACTGGCAAACATTGATATCTAAAGTACAAAAGGAGCCAGAAATTAATATGGAGACATTTTTTTCTTTACAAATGAGCAAAAGCATTGAACAGTCACTCCACACAAAAGGAAAAGCCAATAAACATAAAAATTGCTCACTGTCATTATCAGGGAACACAAATTAAACCCACAGTAGGAAACACCTGCTGTTTGCAATTTAGCATAGCCTCTTGTCCTTCTGGGAACACCAAACTTCCTGTGCAGCCAAACTTCCTCTTGAAAACTACCTCTTAGCTCTTCCCAGGCATGTAGAGTGGTTCAGCCTGAGTTCTAGGAAGGGGAGACCAGTGACCCAAGCTGACAAACGTATCTCATTTCCTATGGCTGCAGAGTTTGCTATGAACATGAAGTGTCAGGTTCATCAACATGAAAAGATGTCACTTCAGCTTCAAGAAAAGAAGTTCTTTCAGCCACAAACGGCAGAAAGGCCTTTTTCCTTGGTCCTCCTATGATAGAAAGAGACACCTGGTGATCTAGAACTACATGTCAAGAGACACCAAATTAGGATGGACAGCAGAGAGAGCAATTTCCCAAGGCTCCTCTATTGAGCAAGTATGTGAACTCTCACCTCAAGCCACTCCCACCACTGATATATTCAGCTGTGCTGGCCAGTAAATTTCTCCACAGAGAAAGCCTTTGAGTTAGACTGTCCATAACTTCGAAATGCTGTCCTCCCAGGGAAGGTGACTGAGCCAGTAAAGGCTTCTACCACCAAGCCTAACCCCTGCAAGGAGAGAAACAACTTCGGAGAATTGCTCTCAATCTCCACATGCATGTCATAGTACACATATGGACAGACACACACACACACACACACACACACACACACACACACACACACACTAAATAAATGTGGAATTTTTTTAAGAAAAAAAAATGTTTAAATCCTGTCCTAATTATGAATTTGTTGGCATACATTTGTGTTTTCTAATATGGCATAGAATTTGGCTAGATACTCTGTATTCATGGCATCTGAGCTTAAAAATACTATGATATGTATAGATGAAGACTATGGATGCCTTTAGAACAGTTACAAGGTGTTTTTGGTTGTTGTTTTCTTTAAATTAAAGATAAACAGCTCATCCGTGGCTGTTTAGTTTGATGGTCTAATAAAATGATACTGGGTTTATTTATAAAGACCCTGAAAAGGGGTGTGCAAAGCCAAGCAAACCAGGTCAAGACGGAGTCCCCCCACACCATCCCTGTGTCAGCTCCGGCCTCTCCTGCAGGGTGATCTGACAAGTTATCAGAATGTGTGAAATCTTGTCCCAGGGATAAGCTACTCTATTGGCACAAGGCCCTCAGGCTTTCTTCCCACAGCATAAATACTGAAGAAATTCCAATTTCTTGGGGCACATTGCTTCAATCATCAGATAGCCAAAGGGAAGGGTGCAGGTGCAGCTTTATCAACATTTCTCCCCATAGGTTATACGAGCATTGTGCTGGTGGGGGAGCAGACTGGCGCTACTGAGATTTTTAAAGTGTTTTTCAAATTATAAAAGTAACAGTTTCATTGTTGAAAATCCAAACAGTAAAATGTGTATTGCTTCTCATGAGTTAGTCCTACGCTGTCCAGATAGCTCTTATATCGAATAGTCCCTTTCCTTATCAATAACTCACGTGTTACAACTGTCTCTAGTGATCAGGCAGTCTGCTGCATGTGTTATGGTAATGCACTTAATCCATCTCCTGTTGGGCATTCAGATCATTTCCAAATTTTAAACCTTCTATGCTGAACATTTCATCTTCCTCTTGTCAAGATACCTCCAGTGAATTAACGTCTAGAAATGAATTTTCTAAGTCCAAAACCATACATTTTAAAGCTTTTGGTGTGTGTTAATATTCACTTTCGCTAATATTCTTTTTTTTTTTTTTTTTTTTACAAATTGGGCTGGAGAGATAGATGGCTCAGTAGGTGAAGCATTTGTCTTTGAATGAGGATCTAAAGCCAAACACAGTATCACATGTCTGTAACTCTAACATTCTGACCATGAGATGGAGGACTGAGTCAGGACAACCCCTGGGAGCTTGCAGACCATCTAAACCAGCACAGAGAAGAACGAGATCCTAACTCAAACAAGGCAGAAGGTGAGGATCAATACCCCAGGCTCTTTGCTGACCTTCACATGCACACTCTGACACGTGTGTACCTGTACTTACAAACATGAACACACTCATATACCATACACATACACACACAACATACATACACAAATGATATAAAATGACATCTATAGACTCAGCCTTGATGTTGCATCTGGTAGTTTGGATAGCCACTCATTACCCTAAAACCTCTTCTCCCTCAGGGAGCCTCTCTAGTTTCTACAGTTTCCCTTAATTCCTAAAGGGGAATTAAAGCAAGAGGAAGAGGTGGATGATTATAAACCCTTTTTTAACTTACTGACAAACCTGACTATCAGAACCACACACATGCCCAAGGGACTGTCTCTACACCGCATATTTTTCTCAAGAAAGCAGAAACCCACATTTATTGAATACCGTAAGTATGAAATATATCTGAAACACAATAAACTCCCAATAAATATTTATGAATAAATTAATGAGGACATCTAGAGTTTAAGCTAGATCTATCCTCGTCCCAATCTCACTTCCAAAAACGGACTATGATGTGTGGAGGAGAGGATGAGCTCCACACCTACCTAGGGCAACCAGATTCTATCCTGGGCATCTGAAGTGTGAATGTTCCATGTTCTCTGAGAAAGACTGCAATTAATTTTAGGACTCCAATAAGATCGCCAGGGTTGCTGAGCTCTACAAGCTGCCTGGTTTTTATCAGCTTTTAGCCCCCGACTATGTTTATTGCTTTGCAACCAACGAACTGGGAGGTTTACCCAAAACCTGAGCTTTCCTCTTCATCAGCCTAACTTCAGGTGATGGCAAGGTCTTAGAAACAGAAATTTAATTCCACTTCGTGATATCATCGTATGCTATCCTACCTTGGAGGTAGAGACCAGTTGCTCTTGGCAGACTGCTGAGACCAAGGTCCCAGCTGTCTTGTTATCAGACATTCCATGAGAACGTGGGCAGAAAATTGCATAAATCTCAGGCATCTCGGAGGAATGGCTTTCATTGTTCTTTTCCCATATGTTACAAGAGAACAGTCTGGGGTGCTCTGCATGTGTGGCAAGCTGCAACGGTGGCTATGTGGATTTTCCTATCAGAAAGCCTAGAGAAGTTAAACTATTTTTTTTTTAAATACTGCGGGTAGAGCTCATACCTTCTGGAAACTAATTATGAGAACTAGCTGTCCTTGAATAAACCCGTGTAAAGAAAAAAAAAAGGCCTGAGGCTATTTTTTAATGTTTTATAACTTTTTTAATGGCTGCAGGTTTATGAAAAAGGTGATTTAAACCACTGGAAGCAAAGGAGGGAAATCATTTAATCTAAAAACAACCTTAGAAATGTATTTCATCTATAAGTTCCATCTTACACAGCTTCCCCTTCAAAACATCTCATTGCTCCATCTAGCCTTGCCTCTTCCATCAGCATCTCCCCAGTCCATCCTGTATCAGCTGCTCCCCAAATTTGCTGTTCCAAATTCTGCTCTCCAGTCTATTCTCTCTCCAATTCATTTCACAACTGTGCCAGACCAACCCTCAAAAATGCTCTATTTTTTTTTTAGTCTTGCCCTGTCCAAAAAGCTATCACAGAGCTACCCCAGGGTGCAGTAAAAAATGCCTGAGCATTAGAGCCAAGAACAAGGGCTCCGTTCCCTGTTCCACCAGCTACCAGTGATCAGAATTTACAGTCCTGTGTGGCTTAATGATAGAGCTACATTCTGAGCCATGCACCATTAAGCAGTTTCAGCACCATGTGAACACCACACACTGAACTTCACACACCTGCATTGGAGTGCCTACCACACACCTGGGCTATATTACAATATTATGGAACTGCTGTGGTATTTGTGGTCTATCGTTGATCAGAGAGTTCTGAGGTACATGAGTATACTGAGCCTTAACATTTTTGAGCCTTGACGTACTTCTGCAAATTGAAAATCATGTATCCTTTGGAAGATACTTCAAATAATGATACTCAAGTTACTTCACTTTCCCCTACTAAGTTCTCACAAAATGATTCAGCACATCTCCTTCCTGACCCTTCATGCCCAACAGTTGGCTTGTCTTCGCCAAATGAATTCCCTGCCCCTGCCAGGCTCCATTCTCAGCTTGGCCCCATTTGTACCCCTCCTTTGTCCATGGTATGTGTTGGCTCCTCCCTACCTGCCCACTGTGTCAATCCCATGCCCACGCTGCTAATCCTTTAAAATCCAGCCTAAGTCACTCTTGTTCCCACTCCTGAATCATGACTTCACCATGTTCTGACATACGCAATGGGCACAAATTCCCAGGCCACAGTCTCAGATGTCTAAGAATGGAACTCTCTTTGGGTTTCTGTAATTACATGTGATTTCTAAACCCAAGATCCCACTCCGATTCCAGGTGGTTATTCAGTTTTAATCCAGTTAGTTTTTCCTTGCCCAAGCCAAGCTCTGCTTGGTCTGTTGGAGATTTCTGACTTCCTCTTCTAACTGTAGCTCACATATGACAAGATGGCTCAGGGGCAAAGGTGCTTGTCACCAAGCCTGATGGCCTGAGTTAGATCCCCAGACAAAGGTGAGAACAAACTCCTGTAAATTGTCCTCTGACCTCCACACATGCTATAGCATTTGACCCACACACACATACAAATATACATAATACATAAATAAATGTAATTAAAAGTTTTAAAAATACAAAGAGAATTGTAGCTCAATTCTAAAGTGGCTAACCAAAATCTTGGGCCAGGCTAGTATACAACAAGGACCTTAACACATATCTCTCTCTCTCTTTCTCTCTTCTCTTCTCTCTCTCTCTCTCTCTCTCTCTCTCTCTCTCTCTCTCTCTCTCTCCTGGCCCTACTCAAATGAGCATTGTTATCCCCAGTGACATCATCAGTGACTCCCCATTTGCCCCTCCTTTGGCTCTTGTGTTCTTAGGAGGGTTCTGACTCCTTTGTCTTCATGCCTGGTCACTCCACCAACTTGTACTCCACTTCTCTGGTGTGGAAGAAAGCCCCACGTGGCTCTCAGAACCCTTTGTCTAGACAGCCCCCAAAGCCATCTCCACACTTAGACTCTCTCTGATCAAACCGACAATTCAGAGGACTCCAAACAGGAAAGCAGGGGTCAGCCCTCCCCATTTCTCAGATCTTCCAATTTGCATGGTATGCGGTGCCTCAGAAAACAAAATCCTAAAATACACTACTTTGAACTTCAGACTGAGAGCTGTGACTGTAGGGAGGAGTTTTCTCTGAAGTTTCCCGGTGTACTTGAAAGGCTAGATCTCTTAACAGTCAGCGGTAGGACTCTTCCCAGAAATCGCATTAGCCAAGGCAAACCAGTGAGTATTGCAGGCAGGAAGATTGGAGATGACACTGTACCCAGAACCCACGTGGGCCTAGTCCCAGGCCAATTCACTGCCCCTAGAAACAATTTGCTTTTCCTCTAAAGGTGTCTCTATTTCTGACCGCTTCCTCCCTATGGAGAAGATACGGGCTTTTCTAAGTCTTACTGGATCATTAATTAGGTACTCATTTCATCCCTGTGATGCCTCGGGCAGCAAACAAGTTTGGGTGACTTTCTTCTGTGGCTTCAATAGATTCTCCTATCAGATCTTCAGAGGGAAGGTTCCCTGTGCCCCTGCAGGTGAGTCTGTTATCCTCACCTCACCAAGACTCTATACAGGATATTTCCTGCGCCATTTCTAACCCTATCACTCTTCTCAACTCTCATCTACTCTTCTGGAAACACTTCATTCCTTCTCAAAAGATTGGTTCTGACAGGTCTGTAGTCTTACAGTTCTGAGTCTGAGTCTTTCACGGTCAACTTTTGAGACTGAGAAAAAAAAAAGGCTTCGGCTTTGATCTCCTGGTTCTACTGAGAGTTTTCCAGGTCTGATTTGGAACACAGAAGCTGCACACTATCCATCTCTTCCTGGAAGCCATAAGCCCAGGCTGTCCCAGCTGCCACCTGAAATGGATGGATGAGTTACAGTACAGAGGAAACACCAATAATTTAAAAACAAAACACAACCCAAAAAAGTGAAATGAACACAAGGTTTCAGTAAAGATGAATCAGGAACAAAAAGAACGTTGATTGATGCCAACCATCAGCCCTACCACATTGGTCTGGAGGCCCCTCCTTCTGGTCTCACTCTAATCTTGCTCCTCTACCAGCTTACGTAACCTGTTACTGCTGTCCCTGCCCATCACTTCCCTTGAGACGCTTACAGCTCCACCCATTTCCATTCTCAGCCAAAAGTAAGTGAGCTGTTCATTCTGGAGCCTAGCAGAATCCTCAAATGACCTTCAGTGACCCTCTCCTGTGTATATCTTCCCTGGTTTGTACAATATGAGACACATTACTACTGACACTCTATTAAATTATGAGGCAAAAAGATTTTTGTCAGTGTAATTAAAGTTGTTAATTAGTTTACTTTGAGGTAATTAGAAGAGAAAGTATTCATGTGGGCCTGACCTTACCGCATGAGCTCTTTAAAAGTTTTCTCTCACTGGTTTCAGAAGGGGAAGTAAGAGATAGGAAGCGTGGTGTGGGCTTGATGTGCCTTCACTGGGGACAATGGAAATAAATGTGGGCTGCCCAGAGACGAAAGAAAACGGCGCCAGCATCTAGCAAGAAAATGAAGGCCCCAATCCCATAATCACAAGGAAGTTGGTTCTTTCAGGGGAGGAAGCTTCAGAAAAGAACATCAAGACTCATGAGATGCTCTTGGCTGATACCAGCTTTTCAGTCTGGCGAGACTGTGGGCAAAGGACATGGTGACATCATGACCTAACTCAGACTTAGAGAAGCCATGAGCTAATAAATGTGTGTTGTTTTAAACCACCAAGTCTGTCTGTCACCACTGTATCATAACTGCCCTGCGCTTTCCTATTACGAGAGAGAGAGAGAGAGAGAGAGAGAGAGAGAGAGAGAGAGAGAATGAGAGAGAGAGAGAATGAGAGAGAATGAGAGAGAGAGAATGAGAGAGAGAGAGAATGAGAGAGAGAGAGAATGAGAGAGAATGAGAGAGAGAGAATGAGAGAGAGAGAGAGAGAGAGAGAGAGAGAGAGAGAGAGAGAGAGACTAACTAACTATACCTGGTCCATGTTTGTATTAAAGTATTATTACTTGAATTATACTCATTAAGTGTGCTAAATGAAATATTATCATAAAACATAATAGTGACCAACATATATCAGTTAGCTGTTATTGTTACTGTGGCAGAAAGCTTTTAAAGCAGTTGCCAAGTCAATGTATGAACCCAAGAGGTGTTGACAAGTGTCTGAATGGATGAATTCATCTTAGTGAATTCCCATTGCATTTTCAGTCAATATCACAACATGCATCCATTCAGAAAGTGGAGGTCAGGGGAAGCAAAGTGGAAGAAAAGACATTAAAATGAAATAAGAAAGGACAATGCATGAACAACATTCAACAGGTCCATTTGGCTACAAAAGTAGATTTCTCTAGAGAATAAATAGAAGGTCGAGTTGGAAACGTGTTGGTCATATTATGGAAGATGCCGAAGACCACACTCGGATGATTATACATTATCCTTTAGGAAATAGGGAGCAGTGATGGCATTGCACAAAGGATTGGCATGGTCAATGTGTTTTTGGGTAGACAAGTGACAATCATCTTTAGGATGCACTGGGCAAGGCAGATTCTGTAGAAAGAGACATCAGTTAGGAAGGCTGCAAGATATTAGAGCCCACACTACTACAAAGGAGCAGTTAGAGACAGCAGGGATCTAAACGGAAGTCTGCTGAGAGAGACACTACTGCAGAAGGGACAGAGGGGCCATCTTGCCATTGACAACCATGGTCAAATCCTTGCTGCTCACTCTGCAGACATGCACTGAGCATCCCCTTTGGAGCACCTCTCAGTAGTTCCTCCACTGAGAAAGAGAGTGACTTCTAGACCGAGCCTGATATAACTGACAAGCCTCAAACTGTGAATCAGCATTAGCAAAGGATCCTCCTGCAGCTGTGGATTTGTAACAACTGATAACACCATTTTTTCTAGCTTCTTACTTTTGAAGTGACTTGGAATTAACTGAGTATGAACAGGACTGAACTTCCCTAACAATCATGTCCTTTCAACAGACAAAAGAAAAAAAAGATGACCTTGGTTGCTAGCTGGCTGTGCTTACCACATGTGGGCAAGCTCCTAGAAACCCTATCCTCTGCATCCTTGGGCTAGACTTTGTTGGGTATCCTTCTAGGGTCTTTGATGTAGTTGAAGACTAGATAGTTATAATTTCCTTAGTTATGATAAAAGATAAGTTAGATATGAAACCTTAGGCTCACAAATATAGGATAGATTGGATATCTTCTTTAATATTGCCAAATATAAATAGACTAGATATTATAAATAAACTAGATACTATAACTATAATTCTTGCTTGATAATTGTCTTGTTACATATAATTTTACTATGTTGAAGTTAAAACCTTCCTTTTTGAAAAAAAGAAAAGGGGAAGTGCTGGGGATGTCTTTCTGTATGCTGTGAAAATGTGTTGCTGTGACTGATTGATAAATAAAATGCTGATTGGCCAGTAGCCAGGCAGGAAGTATACTATAGGCAGGATAAGCAGAGAGGAGAATTCTGGGAAGTGGAAGGCTGAGTCAGGAGACACAGCCAGCTGCAGCCATGAGAAGCAAGATGTAAAGTACCAGTAAGCCACGAGTCACATGGCAACTTATAGGTTAATAGAAATGGGTTAATTTAAGATATAAGAACTAGATAGCAAGAAGCCTCCCACAGCCATACAGTTTATAAGTAATATAAGTCTCTGTGTGTTTACTTGGATCTGAGCGGCTGCAGGAGCCCGGTGGACACAGGAAAACTCCAGCTACAAGACTTCCCTCTAGGAAAGAATCTACCCAAGCTTCAGCTGGATCCTCCCAGAAATGTGAGCTCTGCAATCCTCCCTCCTGCTCATGTGGACAAGGATAGACATAGGAAGGTATAAAGGCGCTGTCTTCCACATCCCCTTTGGGACCTAAACCAAAGCACATCTATTGGTCTGAATTCTGTACTTGACTCCATCTGGGGCCCTGGCCCCTTGAGTTCTGAAACAACTTCACTGGGGCCTTCATTTAGAAAATGAAGACCAGCTCAAGTCCTTTCCATCCTCACTCAGTGTGTCAACTGCCTGTAGTGCAATCCTTCGTCACCCCCACCTTCATTCTTGTGCTTTCTCCACTCTCATTGCAGACCTTCAACTCCTTCAACTTCCCCCTTTCTAAATGTCCTTACATATCCCACAGCAGCCTTGGCCTCTTCACAGACACCCCATCATCCCTCAGCCAAAGCCTTGCCCTCAGGAGTACAGTTGACCCTTTGGTCCTCAACACCTCCTCTATCCAGTATGCAACTCCCCAAACAATAGTCTTCACTTCTGCAGCTGACCCTGGGCCTTGGTAAGACATGCAAGCCACCGAACCTCTCAAACCCCCAATTTCTCCCAAACTCAGCTTCACACCCTCCCTGACCAGCCTACACATTGTGGTCATTATTTAAATGATGCTTGGGCTAACAGTCAGGATATTTTGACCTCTTTATCTTTCCACCATATCCAACCCAGTAAGTCTCAAATTTGGATTTAATCAGTATTGGTCCTTTCTGTCAGAAAAAAATAAATAAAAAGGAATAAGAGTTGGGGAGAGAGTTCACTCAGTAAAGTGCTTGCCTCTCAAGAATGAAGATCTGAGTCTGATCCCTAGAAGCTATGTAAAAAGCCAGACATGGTGGCATCTATGTATAATCCTACCACTACAGAAATAGAAAAAGCAGGACCCTTGGGGGTCACTAGCCTGCCAGTCTAGCCTAATCTGCGAGCTGCTGGCAAATAAGAGACTCTGATCAAAGGAAGTAGGTAGTATTTCCAAGAATGACACCCAAGATTGTTCTCTGACCACACACACACACACACACACACACACACACACACACACACACACAAGTGAAAAGGAAAAAGGAGAATCATAGGGCTAGAAGAAGGCTTAATGGTTAAGAGCATTCATTGATCTTGCAGAGGACCCAGGTTCAGTTCCCAGTACTCATGTGGCAGAGCCTACAACCATCTTTAACTCCAGTTACAGAAAATATGGCAGCCTCTTCTGGCCTCCATGGGCACTGCACTCAGATGGAGCATAGACATGCATGTAAGCAAAACACCAATAAGCATAAAATAAAAATATATAAATCTGTTTTATAAGAAAGAGAGAGAATCATACTAAGCAAGGAAGAGTGCTTAAGACTGCTGGGTAATATTCTTAACTTTCATAGCCCCTTCCCACCTTCAGGTCCCACAGTATCTATATTAGAGTAACAGTTATCATTTCTACATTTCTACCAGTCTATCTCTCAGCTAGCCTTTCAGCCTGTATAGAAGAAACTGACTTTAGCTCTGCCTCCTCCTCAGAGCCTCCCACAGCCTGGGTCCAAATAGGCACCTAACAAACTCTGACTGATAGGAACTTAACTCGTCTTGCAGCTCTGAGGCCTGGCAACGATGAGACATTCCCTGCAGATCCTCCTTTGGTCCTGCAATTCTTTCCTCCAATTTTGAATTCTACATTTGGAAAGGGTCTTGCTTGGTGGCAGCAATGTCATTACAGTGCTTTGAATTTTGAGGACACTTCTGCCAGTGGGTGTTTCTGTCCAATGCGTGGTTGCAAGGATCAAATAAGGGATGCATGAGGACAGATGTCTCCACTCCTTATATAAGCCTGTGCTATCTTCCACCCTAACATATGCCCCGCAAATGCAGAGTGTCAGCACCAACTGCCTGGCGATGATTCCTTCCTCACATGCTTCTGTCTGATAAAGGCATCAACCACAGAAGCTGGAGTATATATTAAACTGTCTGTTGAGAAGGAAACCACATGAGGTTTAAACATTGTTTAGAGAGAAAACACAAACTCGACAAATCCACTATTTCATACTTCATTCCCTAAAAGATACTGTAGTCGTTATGGCATAAAGCAAGCCAACAACACTCAACTTAAAGGGGGTGGGGAAGCTGGGCTTGAGCTCTAGCTGGGACTCTGGGTAGTCTACATAATCTCTCTGAATGCCAATTTCCCCTGAGCCCAAGGTGAGCCTGGTGTAGAGGGTCAACAGATCAGAACTAACGATGGCTGGGGTGCTGGAGCAGGGCTCAAACAATATTCTCTAGTGGTCGACATTAGTTGGTTAGCTGTTAAATCATGGGAAGATCCCTAGAGTTTGAAGAGAGGGGGAATAAATAAGTATGACTGTTTATAACTAAAGGCTTGGAAACATTCTGACATTCCAATAAAAAACACAGCCACCACGTGCTGTGTAGCGTCATCCTGTTTCAGCACGTCCTTCACTGGAGGGTACTGAGTAAATTCCTTAGACTATCTCGGGTGGAAAATATGAACTCTTGGTTATTTAGCTTGGCTGAAGAACTAAATGAGATAATGTGCATACAAGGAGGCATACTTAGCATGCCTAAGACAGAACGGGTATTTTCTAAATGGAACCTGTTAATAATGACGGTCAACTCGATAGGATCTGGTATCACCTACAAGACAAACCTCTGGGAACGTCTGTGAGGGAGTTTCTAGATTAGGCTAATTGAAGTAAGAAGACCCACATAAATGTGGGCAGTGCCATTCCATAGGCTATGTATGACCGAATAAAGAGGAAAGAGTGAGCTGAGCACTATCTCTTCTCTCCTCTCCTCTTCTCTTCACTTCTCCCTCCCTCTCCTCCTCTCTCTTTCCCTCCCTCCCTCTCTCCATCCCTCTTGCCCCTCTCTCCGTCCCTCCTTCCCTCCCCATCTTGTTCTCTCTCTGTATCTCTCTCCCCTCTCCCCTCTGTCTCTCTCCCCCTCTTCCTCCCTCCTTTCTTTTCCCACTTCCTATGGACACACCATAACCAGCAGCCTCAGGCTCCTGCATCCTTCACTTCACACCATGATCAACTGTTCCCTCAAACTGTGAGCCAAAGCTTAAGCTTCTTTTGCCAGCATTTTGCCATGGCATGAGAAATGTAACTAACAGATCAGCTGATTGCAGTGTGGAAAAAATAATCCTGGTCCTGCCTTCCTCCTCACAAAGTTTTTAGAACAAATACTTGAAATGCTCGATGGGAGAACTGTTTAACTGTCAGTCATACAGGTCCATGGGGTCTGCTTGCTTTGCTAAGTGCTGGAAACACCCACTGGGGATGCACCATGGTCTCCAGAAGGTGCTGATGGCTGTTCCTGGAGGACTTCACCATTTCGGGCTATACTTTACCATTTCACTCCCAAACTTTCAAAAGGCAGACAACACTGTCCAGCACAGGGATCTAAGCTTCACACATGTCACAGTGGCCATGTTTGAGAGCCACTTGGTAGACTATTTGGACACTCTGTTTCTTCTCCCAGACTCTGTACCCAGTAAAAGGATTGATAGCCCTCTCAAGATCCAGAATCTAGCCTCTGACTGCCACCAGGAAGGCTGAGAGAGTGGTCATTGACATGAGTGTTTCTACTGACAAAGCCAGACAAATCCTCCATCAGGGAGTAAGCTCACTGGATCCTTGACTGTCTATCACCTATCTGCTTGCCAGGTAAATTAAGGTCACTTAAGGATACCTCACCCACTGCCAAAAGGTGGAGAGCGATCTAACATCAAGAAAGACTTATAGAAATTTAACAGATGGGTAAGCTGAGATCCCAAAGAAGCATTATGTTCCTATTAAGTGGTAGATGCACTTGACTTGAGAGAGCCCTTATTTGTCCCAGAAAGCCCAAACTCTCTCACACCCGAAATACTAAGAAACAGATGCAGTGAGCAGATGATTAAACATAAGAAAGATTACCTGCTGCTGGAGCAATAATCCATAAAAAAAATCTGTGTTTTCAGGCAAAATATAATATTGCCAGGCTCTAGGGACTCCTATGCCTGAGCATTTGCAGAAATGGCGGACTCAGTGTGATGCATTTAAAGACCAAAACTGGACATTGGGTACCAAAGAACTCCACTCAAGGAAAGCAAGTTTTTGCTGCCACAGTCTGGTGTATGTATGAGTCACATGATAAAAAGGCCCTCTCCAGAGTCCATTTGTCTTTCCCAGGACAGGCAGCCCTGCGCCTTCTGTTGAGGTACCAAAGAGGTCTTCATTGGCAAAGGGTATCAATCAGAGCAGCTGTACCCAGGGCTCCTCCTTGGAGCACCCCTCCCCCCAAAAAAATGTTTAATGCAACAGTTTCATAGGGAAAACAGAAATGGGTCTTTGCTCTTGGTCTCTCTTCCTGAAATCTTCTCCTCTAGATATTTCCATGGTCTTCCACATTGCTCGATCCAGCTCTCTAGTCACACATCTCCTCCTCAAAGATGGCATTTGAGAGCACCCCATTTAAAAGAACCCTCCTTATTTTATCTGTAATACTCATCAGTAACATTAACTTACAGATTCACAGGTGTATTCCCAGTCCCCGCTATTACATAAGGCTATGAGAGCAGGGCCTTGATCATGTTCATTGACAACCAGGTCTATGTGCTTATGCCTAGAACAATGGTCAGTTAATAATGGAAATAGTAGAAAATCTATAAATTCTTTTTTTGTTGTTTTTGTTTTGGTTTGGTTTGGTTTGGTTTGGTTTGGTTTTGGTTTTTTTTTGTTTTTGTTTTTGTTTTTGTTTTTGTTTTTGTTTTTGTTTTTCAAGACAGGGTTTCTTTGTGTAGCTTTGTGCCTTTCCTGGAACTCACTCTGTAGTCCAGGCTAGCCTCGAACTCACAGAGATCTGCCTGGCTCTGCCTCCCGAGTGCTGGGATTAAAGGCGTGCACCATCACCGCCCTGCCCATAAATTTTTTTTTCGAAAAAAGAAAAGTTGGCCTTACCAGCATACACAACTATACACATACAAAGGCAGAGATGTCATCAGACCCTCCCCCCGCCTGCCCTGCAAAAAAAAGACAAATGCCTTAAATAGAATTTTGAAGATTGCCTTCTTTAATAGAATCCTGTCTGTGAAGTAGATATTACAATATGTTTAGTGACATTGTGTAAACACATTTTAGGAGCCAACCACCTCATTACCCTCTTACCTCATCTCTCTGCAGGTCTAATGATCAACTTCCAAACTCAACTTGACTGGGTTAAAAAAAGACTTAGGGCAAGGGCTGGTGGGAGGTGGGGGTCAGATGGTAAAGCATAATCATGAAAACATGATAGTTCTGATCCTCAGCACCCATACAACAACTGGCCACAGTGGCGCACGCCTGTGACCCCAGCACAGGAATGTAGGGGGAGACACCCACCTCACAGGATCATCATCAGGGGTCCGTACATAGAGTGTATTTATATAATGCCTGACAATGTGTACAGGCTCCGACTGCCACAAACATCACAGCTGAACCTGTTTCTCTAGTCCTTCCCGTCATTGAGGTCTGCCATCTTAAGGACTCACTGGGAGAAGGATTCCCATAATTACAAACTCTTTTAATGTCCAACTTTTATTACTCCTCAGCCTTTTAACCAAGGCCCAGTGTAATCCCCAACTATTACAAGAGACTGCAGGGACATGACGCATTCCCTGCTGACCCTGAGGTCTGACTGACCATCTCTTTCCCTCCAGTAGCCCACTTGACAGTTTACCCCCTTTTGCAGTACCAGTTTGCCTGGCCTGCTAAGAGTCCAAGTCTGCTCACCTTCCACGGGTTGGTTCTTCCATCATTTGATAAATGTCACTATACACCCACTAGGTTCTAGGATGGTAATGACACAAAAAAAGACACAGCCCCTGGTCCTCGGAAGTGTAGACCAGCGAGGAAGAGATGTGCATCTAACTCACCGGAAGAATGTGGGAGGAGGATGAAGAGAAAAAGGACTTTGGGGACAGAGAAGGAATCCAACGCCATTGTTATAACCTGTCTTCAGTCCCAAAGATTACACATTTATAGTCACCTAAAAAATGACATTGGAACACACAGGGTCAAAACCCACTGAAATCCCTATCCTAATGATAATATGTCAGCAGCACAAGACCATATAGGGGTTCTCCCAAGGTCCTTGGCCAAGATCTGTACCATAAACACACAGAGCAGAACTCTGTGAGTCCTACAGAGTGTTCTGGACATACCTTAGAAGTGGAGTAGAGGAGATAGGCTGTAGATAGCCCACTCAGGCTTGAGCACTCCGCACTCTCTTTATTCTTTGAGCCCTGACCAGTTGTGGGAGTCCATGTTTATCATCATCTACTAAAAAATATAAAGCTGCTCTGATGAGGGTTGATAAATGTGCCAATCTGTAGATCAGTCATTGGGATTCAGTTTAATACTGCATAGAATAATCACAGAAGAGGGGCTACAAGGTCTTAAGAGCCAGAGACAGTTGATGACTTCAAGGGAAAAGTGTTTTTAGGACACAGGATACTTGCACATGTGAACTAACAGAAGCTATGACAGCATGCACAAGATCTACACAAGCTCAAGCTGGACAAAATCCCACCATGGAGGAGGGAGATGGGCATGAAGTCCCACCTCCAGCTAAAGAATGATTGACACCTGACAGCTTCTGGGAGAGGGGGAGTCAGTTTTCTTTAAAGGTATGACCTAATAGGTCAACTGCACATAGGGGATGACCCCACATCCATGAGTATATGAGCAGCACAAACTGGATCCAATGATTCTTTTAAAAAGAAAGAGGACACAGAGGTGGGTGGGTAGAAGAGTAGGTGGCTCTGGAAGGAGTTGAGGGAACAGGGTGAATATAATCAAAATACTATATGAAAGATCAAATAATCCATAAATTTATATCTTTTTGAGTGGAGCCAACTATTAGAATTGACACAGTCCCAGGAAGCAGTGGAGCTCTGGCCACTCAGGATGGAGGAACATTCACTAAGATTCTAGAAAGGTCTGGAAGTAACTGCCATGTGGTGACATTTCATTTGTGCTGAAATGTGATTTTATTTGTATGTTAATAAATAAAGTTGCCTGGAGATCACAGGTAAAAACAAGCCATGAGTGGGAGTCAGGCGGTGATAGCACATGCCCTTAATCCAATCATATGTCAGGCAGGGTCTCTGTGTGGTCAAGGACACAGCCAAGCGTGGTGACACGAACCTTTAATCCCAGTACCAACCATAGAGACCTGGAGGTCTGTATAGATAGGCAGTGACGAGGAAGTCATGTGGTTGGGCTTAGAGCCAATGAGAAGGCAGAACAGGAAATCAATAAAAGCGCAGGTTAGGCAGGAAGAGGTCTCTCTCTCGGGGGAAACTACTGCTGGTGGTAAGCTAAAGCTAGTTGTGGCTTTTGCTCTGATCTCTTTGGCTATTAACTCTGTTTTTGGCTCTGTGTTTCTTATTTAATAAGACTGTTTAGAATTTTGTCTACACTACCATACCCTAAGAAGGGTGATTATAGACTTACATGGGGCAACACAATAGCACTAACTACATGGAGTAACAACTTAAACTTACATTAATTAAAATTAAGTAATATTTAAAACTCACTCCCTCAGTCTCATGAGCCATTTGTCAAATGCTAACTAGTTAAATGTGACTAATTGTAACTACATTAGCTAGCAGGCACACAGTACATTTTAATCAGTGGAAGAAAAGTTGATTGGATATCAACTCTGATTTTCCTCTGGGAATTCTATCAATTAATGATAATGCCACTTCTTGTGAAGTAAAAAGCTATCATATTTATATAAGCATCTTATCCAGAATCTACTCCACATTTACCGATTGGTAAGTCCTGAGGATCTCTCATTAAAATGAACTCTTAGTTGCCACTTATACCCTAGTCACCACTATCAGAACTTAGTACTCAACCGAATAATCCCAACAACACTAACGTTGAACCAGGCTATTCTTTGACATTGTGTATGACCATCTCTCTTGCTCTATCTGAGTCAGCCCTCACTAAGCAATGAGTAGATGCTCAGTGAGGTCAGCTGACAAAGTACATAAAAACACTCAGGATTATGTAAGAAGTACACTGTTCATTTCAATGCACAACTATGTCACAAGCAAAATAAATGTTGATGTGACTCACACAGAGGTGGGCAGCGGCTGCAAGTGGGAATGAGTGCTCCTTACTGGTGCTCACCTCGTTGTGCTGACTATTTTCACAAGGTACCTATGCACAGTTCATGCCTCAGTTACAGCAATCTGGTAATGGCAGTCACTACAACAGTGTGCAGTGCTTACAGCAAATGATTGCTTTATCCCACATCTCTCTTCTAAGCTCTTCAGCACAATTATAAAAAAGTTGCCTGGTTAAAAAAAAAGGCATAAAAAACCAGAAACAATCAAGAAATGAAAATTAGTTACATAGAAGGCACAATAGCCGGGCGTTGGTGGCGCACGCCTTTAATCCCAGCACTCGGGAGGCAGAGCCAGGCAGATCTCTGTGAGTTCGAGGCCAGCCTGGGCTACCAAGTGAGCTCCAGGAAAGGCGCAAAGCTATACAGAGAAACCCTGTCTCGAAAAACCAAAAAAAAAAAAAAAAAAAGAAGGCACAATAAAACCTTAAAGTATTTAGAGTAAGACTTAGTGAACATGTCTATGTGAACTATTTCTTTCCTTAGCAACTTGGAGTGGCTAAGGTTATCCAACCATGATTGGCATAAAAACTGAAAAACAAAAGAGAAGTCAGATAAGCTAAAGCATAAGATTAGATTAATAGTACACGTGTGACAAACCTTGAAAGTGTCCCACTGTTAAAGAATCAAAGGCATTTAAAAGATACATAAAATTTTCACAATATAATGTCATTTGGAACATAAAGGGACAAGGATAAAAGCTGTACTAGCAGAATATTAAAACTCTCCTTTCCTTTATATCAATTCTAAACAACTTGTTGTAGAATATTATTTTACAGTGTGTTACTTTTGTTTATGTTGCATTTGTTTAACTCTGTGAAGCTGTGTTCCTGTGTCTGTGTAAAACACCTGATGGTCTAATAAAGAACTAAACAGCCAATAGTGAGGCAGGAGAAAGGATAAGTGGGGCTGGCAGAGAGAATAAATAGAAAGAGAAATCTGGAAAGAGGAGAAGAAGGAAGGAGTAGCCAGAGAACGAGGACATCAGGGGCCAGCCACTCAGCTACACAGCAAGCCACAGAATAAGAAACGATGAAAGGTATACAGAAATAGAGAAAGGTAAAAGGAATAAATTAAGAAAAGCTGACTAGAAACAAGCCAAGCTAAGGCTGGGCATTTATAACTAAGTATAAACCTCCATGTGTGATTCATTTGGGAACTGGGTGGTGGGCACCCCAAAAGAGCAAAAACAAATAACAACAACAACAACTATTTTTAAAATATTGATTTAAAGAGTCACCAGGTTATTAGCCTTTATTGATTCAACATCTTGGCTAGCTCTCACCTCACTTGCTGCCCACTACATGAACAGTGCCAACTCCGAGTGGAGAAGTTCATGAGAAGTCACATTTGCCTCCTCTTTCTGTCTTTGGACCAGCCTACTGAAAGATGCATCTGCTCTCCTCTGGCTGTAGGGTAAAGTTCAGAGGATTCTGAGAAATACCTATGCTGGTCCAGCTCCGCCCATGACTATGGGAATGAGACTAAATGATGGCTGGGCATAAGAAAGGTCACATGGTCACCATAGCACATTATCAGTTGGGGAAGGACTACAGTGCTTCTTTTTATCTTCATGTGTCTGGCTTCCATATTCTTCTCTTCCTTTGTTCTGTCATTCAGTGAGGACTAGAATAAGGCAGACCCTGGGGTAGCATAGGACTATGGATGCCAAAGGCATCAAGGGAGAATCTTGGGGGGAGGGATGCCTCTCCTTGAGTCTTTGCTTCTCATTTGCCACAATGTTGGAAGGTGGTAAAGGTGAATCATGCCTTGAAAGGGAACAATGACTGCCGTACATACACAGTTCACCTCCTTCGGGGATGATATCAAGGACATGTTTCACAATTATGGAAGCAGCCATCCAGACCCAGGTAGCTGTGGGGGTGGGGTGGCAGATCTCCTCAGGGCTGTCATGGCCAGCCATCCAGGCTGTCTGAAAACAGAACGGTTGTCTCTGGGACACCTCCAAGGGGAAGCTGGCAGACTTTAAATGGCCAAGTGCAGGAAGCGGTGATGCATGTTATGCTGATGTTTTCCAATGGAGCACATACGTCACGGAGTTTGTAAGGAAAGAAAAGACGATGTGTGTATTTCAAAAACTAGGTAACACTAAGTTTAGATTTCATGGAAAGGAAACCACCTACATCCAGGTTAAGATTGATGGGCCCAGAAGTCCAAGTTGTAGGAGTTCTGTATCTTGGAACTAAATAACAGCAGAAGTCACTGCAGAGACAACAGAAGGAGTAGTAACGACTGCATCAGAGGCAGAGGCTCACCACACGGTTCCCATCACAGCAACTCTTGCTCTCTTACATATGATGATCGGGGACACGTTTTGTTTTTGTTTTTTGTTTCTGTTGTTATTTAGAGAGTCCAAGCTGTACCGTTTTCCTTCATTAATTACCATCTTTTCATGTTCAAATTCAAAATGTTTTTGTTTTTTGGTTTTTTTGGGGGGTGGGGATGAGCTGAAGTGTTGAATTGCATTCTTATATAATAGCTCCTCACTCCTAACACCTCCATCTTTGTAAATTGTATCTTAAGTGATGCTGTAGACAGGATTGTTTGAACTTAGTCAACTTCCATAACCTCCAGGTTGGTCTCTACATAGCAACGTATCTCATGAGGAAATTTTTCTTTTATTATAACTTAATCATACTTCTATTTTTTTTATTTTGGTCCTTACTCCTGTTCTGGTAGTAGTTTGAAATATAGTCCTCAGACTATTCTTACTCCTTGTTAATTTCCTGGGTTGATTTGATTTAGAGAAACTGAAATTCTAGGTCCAACCCTTTTAAACCTTTGGGATCTGAAATCATTCCATCAAGATCATTTTCTACTGTGGTTCCCTTTGATGGCACACTTTCTGAAGAGTGCCATCTGGGACTCTGGGCACTTATTTATTCCCCAAATCTGCTATTATTTTATGGATCTCAAAAATCTGAAGTCTTCGAGTTTACACAACTCATAAAGTGTGGCAGGATATCTAGACCTCATGCCACATCCTCCTGCTTCCTGGATTTCAGTGCAACACAGGTGAACAGTTTCTCGTGTCTCTCTCAAACCCTGGAGCTTCTCCGCTTCAGGACTGTCTAAGGCAGCGGGTCTCAACCTTCCTAATGCTGCAACCCTTTAATACAGTTCTTCATGTTGTGGTGACACCCAACCATAAAATTATTTTCATTGCTACATCCTAACTGTTATTTTGCTATGGTTATGAATTGTAATATATACCTGTGTTTTCCAATGGTCTTAGGCGACCCCTGTGAAAGGGCTGTTTGAACTCTGAAGGGGTTGTGACCCACAGGTTGAGAACCACTGGTCTAAGGCCTCAGAAGACTCAGTCCATGCACCAAAAGAAAACAGACTGCTCTCAAGCCCTGAGGAACAGAAGTCAGTGGGTAAAGCCCACCCTCCCTCTACTCCAGAGAGCGTGAGCATCCGTTCAGCTCCCAGAGGTCTCCTGTGGCACACAGCAAAGCCTAGCTCCATAAACCCTTTTATCCCACCCCCACTTCCCTTATTCACTTGCCTCTTTCTCTTACTTCAGCTACTAGAGCTTTCTCAGTCATTTTTCCTCTCAAGAGCGAAACAAAAGCCCCCCACTTGTACCCAACCCAGCCCACGTCTCAGCTCAGCTCCTATAGGGAGCCGTATAAGACACAAAACAAAGTGTACACAAGACCTCCTGACGGGACAGGGTTAGAGGACTCACTCTCCGGCAGCATGTACTCTAGACTGCCTGTCTATTTCCCCCAAGCTCTTCCTTGCCCTTCAGTGCAGTTAATGGAATCTGAAGCAGGCAGTTCAGGAATGGAATACTTAGGACTGGCATTAGCGATCTGTAGCTAGAAACCTCACACACCCCTGTGAATCCAGAGTAGAATGCAGCTGTCGTGGTGGACTGGATGAGTGGCACAAGAAGAGAGAGAGGGAACTGTCAGAGTCCTCCCCCTGCTTCAGCTTCACCGAAAGCACACCCCTTCCTTTTGAAGGTCAGAGTCCTCTCTCAGCCTTCCCTGCAGTAGTAAGAAACACCCGGTGGGCGGTGGTGGTGGTGGTGGCGGCGGCGGCGGCGGCGGCAGCGGCGGCGCACACCTTTAATCCCAGCACTCGGGAGGCAGAGGCAGGCCGATCTCCGTGAGTTTGAGGCCAGCCTAAAAAAAAGAAAACAAAACACTATGGCCTTGCTGAGGTGACTGCAGCCGACCACCCCACTGGTTTCTGTTAAGGAGCAAGGAGAAGCACTTGCTCATCAGCAGCAGCCCCTCCATATAGACGCTCCAACATTCTGTATAACAATATCCTCTCGCCTATAAACAAGCTGCCATAATCTACACTGATCAAGGTAATTTCCCCATGTGGCTCACTTATTAAACACATTAAAGCCATTCACAAAGTCCAAGCTTATCAGAAGTCAACTACATTGCTGCAGAATAAAATGGCTGCACAGCAAAACACAGAGCACTTGCAAGCTGCCAAGGAGAAAACGCCTCCTGGCCTCGAGGTGTTAATCAGTGATGAGAACCACAAACCCAGACAGGATCCATTATTATGACCACACCCCCAGATGCTAGTCCCCTTCTGCTAAAGTTTCCCAGATCATGCAACAATAACAGAATTCAGAAGAATAAATTTCACAAGAGTACTTAGAATTATTAATGGGGGCAGGGCAACTTTTTTTAGTTTTATGTGATGGATAGATATTTTGGAAGTATTATTTGTTGGAAAGGTAGTAAGAAGAGATTAGGCATGTGTAGAAGAATAGGTTGATTAAGGCTGAAGTCAAATATAGAATCCAGGGGTCAGGCAGATGAAGAATAAAACATTATTTTTATTACTGGGCTGTGATGACAACGCATTTGGTAAAGTGCTTGCCTTACAAACATGAGGACCCAAGTTTTACCCCATAACACCCCAACACACACACATATACTTTCATACACACTTACACACATGTACACACACACACACATCCACATGCATACACATACATACACACACATGCATACATACACACACACATACATACACACACATGCATACATACATACACACACACACACACACACACACACACACACATACATACACATATACATAAACACACACAAAGCCAGGCATGCAGGTGCATGCTATAGTCTGGGCATTAGAAGGTGGAGACAAGTGGTCCCTCAGGGCTCAATGGCTGACCAGTCTAGCCTGCCTGGCAAACACAGGGCAAGGAAAGACCTTGTCTCAAAAAGAAGATGAGTATCACCTAAAACACAACTGTTGGGGTTGTCCTCTGGCCTCACATCCACATACACACGGACCTCTACACACACATGAACACACCCACATCATATATAGATACGCACCAGAAAAAAGTTTCATTATAGATAAAGCTATTTGCAGAGTCAGTTACTGTCACAGTAGCACTGCGGTGTCCTTAGATGCAGTGGAGTCGGGGCGCCCATTTACCACCCTCGAATAAAATCAGAGTCATCACAGAGGTGGGGACTTACCTGTGACTGAATGACAAGGGGAAGAGTAGACTACAGCCAACAAGTCACTTCCCCCTTCACTGTAGCGGAGTAGAAAGTGAACAGAGAGGCCACAAGTGCACTCTGGGTAATCTGCCTCCATGGTTGCGGTTGTGCAATGCCGCTATAGGTTCATGTGATTGAACACTGGCCCATGCCTGGCTAGAGGAAAGAGTGACGGGGGTGATGTTTGAGATCCGTAGCCCAGTCTCACTTTCTGTCTGAAAGCTATCTACTTCCAAGTCCATCAAGATGTGAGCAGTCCCTGCTGTACACCCCTCCCTGACATCACCCCCGCCACCATGCTTTCCCCTCCATAAACTGTATCCCCTTAAACTTGGGGAGAAAACAAACCCTCCCTCCCTTATGCTGCTTCCTGTCAAGTATTTGGTTAAAGCAACTGGAAGAGTAACTTGTCTGGCATGGTGGCACCCACCTTTAATTCCAGCACTGAGGAGGCAAAAGGATTGCTGTGGTTCGAGGCCAGCCTGGTTTACATAGCTAGTTCTGAGGCTCAAAAGGGCTACATTGTGAGCCCTGTCTCAAAACAAAGCCAAAATTAAAAACAAAAACAAACAAACAAAAAGACCATGTATTAGCTGCTTTTCTGTTGCTGTGATGAAACACCATGATCAAAGGCAACTTAAGGAAGAATGGCTTATTTTGGTTTATGGTTCCAGAAGGATAGAGTCCACCATGGCAGACTGAACAAGCAGGAGGCTGGGTGGCAGGAACAAGAGGCTGAGAGCTCACAGCCTGAACTGCAAGCACAAAGCTCAGAGAGGGAGCTAGATGATGCAAGGCTTCTAATCTCAAAGCCGCCCCTAGTACCAGACTTCCTTAGCAAGGCTGAATCACTTTTTACCTCCCCAAAGAGCACCACCAACCAGGGTCCAAGACTTCAAATGCCTGAGACTCTGGGGAAGCTCATCTCATTCAAACCAGTACAGAATAGCAACATACATCCTAGAGATAGAAGGAACGCTCTTTCCAAGCAGCCTCACCCTGTGTCCACCAGACACAGAACCTCACCAACCCCATTTGCCTCAGTTACCTGCCTAGATAGAGCTCACCTCACAACATGTCATGAGCCATGAAACACTATGGAGTTTCACTACTGGCCCAGGTAATGACCATCCCTCCTCCTACGCAGAGACTCTATGGGGGTGGGTACCAGGGAGATCCAGTGGGCAAAAGTTTGCAAGTAGCTGAATTTTCCCCAGGTGCATGAGCCTGGAGCACTTACTTCCATCTCTACTTTTGAAACATCTGAACGCCACTCTGGGCCACATTGAATCAGCTCCTCCCTGCTTCACCCCCACCTCTTCCCTACCCAGGCTAAAAGCAGTATGGAGCCCCAAAGTATGGTCTTCCTCCACCACAGTGGCACCTCAGCAGTCAGGTCTACACCTTCTTGGCTGCTATTATGGCAGATCAGGTCCTCATCCTCTGCCACAGAGGACAACCAACACAACCCTCCAATCTTCAGTCCTTCTGTCTCTAAACAAAGCTGCCTTGAACCACCAACTTCTACACCATTTTATCACCTATTCCTCAGAGGACCCAAGAATCTCACATCTCTAGCATTAGATCAGTGTACATGAAAACATTTGGCATAAACTTTTTGGCCTCCAACTAAAGACAATACAGTGCATCTAAAGGCCGGGCGATTTCTACAGCAGACCTTTCTGAATTGAAAAAGGCATGTCTTGGCTGCTGGGAGGCCAAGGAAGAGAGGGAACCCAAAGGAGCATCCTGGGTTGCTTAAGGATAATACGGCCTAAAATCACATTTGCACAGCAATTAACCTCACCTCAGAGGCCTGCCCCATGGCCAAGTGCTAGGCAAACTTCCCCAGTCACAGTCAAGCAGGAAGTGTGGGAGAATAAATTACAGGGAGTGTGGGGAGCCCAATGGAAACAGTTGGTATCTGTTGAAAAACAGTCAGGTCAGTCAATGCTGGACCTGGAATATCAAAATCAGCTTACTGACGATGACCTGTCCAGATTGTACCTTCTCTTCCACTTCTTTCCCACCTCTAAGAACTGACCTGCAGACTTGGCCCTCGTGTCCCCAGATGCAGCAGAACACAGTTCTGTCATTAAAGGGAGCCAGGGCAGAGACAGGGGCAAGAGGCAACGCGTGCTGATGTCTGCCTCTCCCAGTGGCAACAACTTGAGAAGCTGTAACAGCAGCATCCTGGGTACAGTGAGCCCCATGAGGGAGAGAGAAGGTTCTGGGTCTGAGTGTAGTCACAGCAGAACTCCAGAACTGGGGACTAGAACAAGTGGTTATTTGGTTCCTTAATGATGACAACTCTGCTTCACCATGAACCGCAGCATTTCAATGACAGATCTGCAAGTTTGCACAGCCACCGCACAGAGGTTAATCCTCAGGCAAGCCAGCTCTTAGAATCAATCCCAGGAGTCTCCGAACACAGGCTCCTGGAGTGTGGGAGCTGCACTGCCATCACCTGGGCAGAGTCCGGACTCTGGGCCCACTGAATCCACAAGACCCCTTGGAGATTAACTACTGGCTTCCAGGGCTGTGATGGAGAGATGTGGGGGGACAAAGAAAAGAGCAGAGAGAAGTGAGAGATAAAATCACACAGCGCTTCAGGAGGTGCAAGCAGAACCCACAGAGCAGGCCTAGTGAGAACAGGAAACTCACTCTGATGGGAGGTCACATCTGAATAATCTCCATCTTTGATTCAAAGAATTCACAAGTCTTTGTGTGAATTCTATATGCTAAGATTTCTAGGCAGTGACCAAAATATTCTGCTGAGCTCTAGGAAAACATTTTCAGATAGGAGCCAGGGAAGAGGGACTGCTCTGAGAATACTGATGTGAAGAAAAAACTAGAAATCATACTCTACCCCAAGGAGACTGTTTTGGCCACTTTCATGTCAGTACCTCAGGCTGCTCACTCAGTTCCTCCATTGTCTGCTGACCCTGAGCAGGTGCCAGCCCTGCATCCTTCCAGGTCCCAGCCCTGCATCCTTCCAGGTCCCAGCCCTGCATCCTTCCAGGTCCCAGCCCTGAATCCTTCCAGGTCCCAGTCCTGCATCCTTCCAGGTCCCAGCCCTGCATCCTTCCAGGTCCCAGTCCTGCATCCTTCCAGGTCCCAGCCCTGAATCCTTCCAGGTCCCAGCCCTGCATCCTTACAGGTCCCAGCCCTGCATCCTTACAGGTCCCAGCCCTGCATCCTTACAGGTCCCAGTCCTGCATCCTTCCAGGTCCCAGCCCTGAATCCTTCCAGGTCCCAGCCCTGAATCCTCACAGGTCTCAGCCCTGAATTCTTCCCAGCTGAGCTGATTAAATGTTGCCACAGTGAAACATTTAATCCTAATTAATAACAAACAAGCATTAACATGTTTCTCAATAAGAGTGGGGCAACTCTTCAAAGAAGTCCCTGACAGTTAACTTGTGTGAGCTGTAGGGAGTGAGCAGTTTTAAGGAAGCCGATCTGCCTACTTCTTTGATCTCTTCTATCTAAAGCAACTCTTGATATCCTCATGTGAACAGAAACCAAGGGAGCCTTTGTTCTCCATCACTCCGGATAAGAATCCTGAATAGCCCTGCATAAAAACTGGGTTTCCAGAAACAAGCTGGTGAAACCAGGATGCACAGTCAATTCTGGGAAGAGGTAAGGGAGGGTCACATGGAGGAAAAGCTTGACATGGTGACCCTCCTGAGTGCTTTACCCTATCCAATCATCTCACGCTGAGCACACCAGGTCCCAGAGTAGTGAGGAGTCAGTCACCATAGGCCCATGTTATGAAGATGTAAAAGGAAAAACATGGGTCCTTGGAAATCAGAACCATATGTGATTTTTTATTTAATTCCTGGGAAGCATTTTATTTTGTTTTGTTTTTAATTTTCCATAAGAAATATGTCTTTGTATTGGTGTATTGGTTTAAATGAGAATGGCCCCAATAGGTTCGTATACTTAAATGCTTGGTCCCTAGTTGGTGGAATTGTTTTGAGAAGGATTAGGAGGTGTGGCTGTTGGTTTTAGCAGTGCTCTTACCCTGCGAGGAAAAGTCACAGAACACAACAAAACCCACTAACAAGAGTTTTATTAAGAAAAGGAGAAAGGGGCAGATGTGTTCAGGCCTGCTGAAAGGACACATGAAGAAGAGAGGGAGGGGACATGGTATCCTCTTTTTAAGGACCACTCCCGTGCATGAGCACACAAGCCCACATGGCTACTCCACGCATGCACATAGATCACGTGGTCACACTGCGTGCAATTTACGTGACCACACAGCGCTTGGGTTGCATAGGACGTATGACCAGGAAATAACTAGGCAGAAATGAGTAAGTGTCCCATGGGGGCATGCGTGATCATGGGGGCGTGGCTGGAATTCCTATCAGTGGTCTTGTTGGAGGAGGTGTATCACTGAGGGTGGATTTGAGATTTCAAAAGGCTCTCTCTCTCTCTGTCTCTCTCTCTGTCTCTCTCTGTGTCTCTCTCTCTCTCTCTTTTCCTATCTATGTATCTATCTTTCTTTCTTTCTATCTACCTACCTCCCTATCTCTTTCTGCCTCCAACTTCTGGATACGATATGAGCTCTCAGCTACTGCTCCAGCACCCAGCACTCTAGCACCGTGCTTACCTTCCTGCTATCTTGCTCTCTGCTATGATGAGCACGGACTCACCCTCTGAAACTGTAAGCAAGCCCCAGTCAAATGCTTTCTTTTATAAGTTGCCTTGATCATGGTGTCTCTTCACAGCAATAGAAAAGTAACAAAGACAGCTTCACTGGGGCTGGAGAAATGGATGAGCAGGTAAGAGCACATGCTCTGAAATCATGGGGACCCGAGTAGAATCCCAGCGTATGTGTGAAAAGGTAGGCATGGTTACAAGAGCTTTACTCCATCTTTGGGGCATGGAGATAGGCACACCCAAAAGCCAGCAGAACCAAAGTACAAGTTTCTAGTTCAATGAGAGACCCTGTGTCACAAACAATAACGTAGAGGGTGGATAAAGGAAGACTCTCAATATCCTACTCTGATCTCCACATGCACACATACCCACACATTCACATGCATGCACCACACACATACACTACACACTACACTTGCACAAGAACAAGAGACATAGGTGTTACTTTAAAAATGAGATTCAAGGTGATATTCCCAGGAAATGCATAGGCATTTGCTCCAGAAAACTTAGAGGCGAGTGCCATTTCACCACCATTATCGCTCAGCTTTGAGGAAATCATTTAACCTTTGTAAGCTTCACGGCCCTCAGTTTATAGTTTCTATTTTAATAACTGCTGTCTTCTCAACTTCACAGATGTTTTGTGAGGCTCAAATAAGATAATGAATACTTAGTCCTAAAATTCAAAATAACTGACAAAAAAAAAAAAAAGACACTCTGCCTTCATAAAGCCTGCTCCTGGCCGGAGTACTTCTCCTGAGAGCCGTAAAAAGGAAAGAGGGGGACACCATCATGGAGCTGAAAGATCAGGAGCCTTCGAAGCCCAGCACATTGAAATAAACCCAATTCCGGCCATTGGCATTGGTTTGAGTTTGGGCAAATCACTTTATCTTTCCCAGCACCATGTAAAGTGGCTGTGCAAATGAAGAAAAATGCATGTGACTTGCCTGGTCCTCATCCTTCCTGCTGGTGTGATCACAAGGTAAGAAACCATATAGTCTCCTATTGAAAGAGTATATAAGTCAGATGGGCCTCACATCTGGGGTGCAGCTGAATTTTTCCCATTAAACCCTAACTGGTCAGGAGAAGGTGGAGTGTGGCCTGCTGCCTCTGCCAGGGTGGTTAGCTATAAACACAAGAACCATGCCCAGTAGCACTCAGGATGTCTGTCTATGGTGTGAGATCGTGTGTTCTTGACCCTTAGGATTTACAAAGTAGGAGAGCTGACGTGGATGCAGGCTGGTCATAGACATTTTGCTGCCATAGGCGGGCAAGAGGCTTAGATGACAATGAGAGGTGAGAGTGACAGAATAAGCATCCAAACACTAGTGATGCTTACAATGGACACAGCTACAAACGGTGACAGGACACAGCTCTCCTGGTATCAGTCTCCTGGTATCAGCAGAGGCCTCTCCAATGTGCTCTAAGGGAAGAGAGTATACAGGCCCACTCTGTCATAGTGCAAAGCTCCGCCCTTCAGCACGCCAAAGAGTGAGTCACCACCGGCACAGACGCCAAGGCTGAAAGTGCTGCATCATCCTATGAAGGGCTGACTGAGGGAGAAGAGCTTGAGGGATTTTTCCAGGGAGGACTCCGGGCTGAGTGTGGTAGCAGCAGCTGGCACATGGGGCGGTAGAGAGAGCAAATAACGCTCAGGAACCTACCTATGGGCTCTGGCGTGGGAACTGTTAAAGCTAACAGCTGAACCTGGTCGCACTCCAGACACAGACTGAACTTGATCGTTGCTATGGCTTAGATCAGAAAGAGTCCACCCAACTCATACATGGAAGGCCTGGTCCCCAGCTGACGGCACCATTGAGAAGTGGTTGTATAAGGACACTAACGTCCTAGATAGATTAACTCATTGATGGATTGATAGGTGAATGGGCTATCAGAAAGTGAGGCACAGACTGAAGAAGTAAGGAGATCCCTGGAGGCGGAACTCTGAAGGGTGTGTCTTGTCTCTAGCCCCTCCCCCTTCCTGCTCTCCAGCTGCTATGTCCCTCTGCTGTGGTGTGGTCTTGACACAGACCAAAAAGCAACAGAATCAGCTGACCTTAGACTGAGACCAGGAACCTAAATAAACATGTACTTTAAGTTGATTTGTTCTGACATTTTGTACTAGGGGGGGAAGTAAGTTACACAATTATTAGATTTCCTCAAAGTTGGGGGAACAGTTGTTCTTTGAAACCTTCTCTTCTTATTCTCCCGTACAAGAGGATTCATTTATAATTTGAATTGTATGCATACATACACTCAAGCATAGTGCAACTGCAAAGTGCAATGTAAAATAAGCTGGGTTTATTGCTGTTATTATGACTAATGGACCTCCAAAGACCCCTTAAAATGTACAAAGGACAAAACATTTTTAGAGGCACAAAGAACTTGGGAATCCATCCTAATGAATAAAATGTCATTTACCATCTTGGCTTTTTTTTCTGATCTTTAGAGATTTCATAATCTTTCCTGGCATTTCAGTAAAGCCAAGGAACCATACTCTTTTTAAAGCTAATTGCCTGGAAAAAAATTCCTCCTCTCTCCAATGCAGAATAAAAAAGTGTCTAGCAAAGACAGAATTCTAACTATGAGCCACTGCAGACGTTTGGGGACTGCAGACAAGAAGGGGACGAATTTGAATCCTCCATCACTTCTACTATAATTTTCAGACCAAAGCTCCCATGCCCAAGGTTCTGACATTCCTGGCCACTTATCTATGTACGGGTTCTGTGTCGTGTGTATCGGGGGTTATCTGATATCAATCTACTCCTAGTTCTACAAACTCCTTATGACTATGGCTAAGTTGGATTTTCATGAAAACAGGGTTGGGAATGATTGCTCTCTGTTCTTTGAAGAGATTGAAGAATAAAAGACAATGAATGAGTGCTGTCTGCCAGCTGAGTGAGGTCTGTATCAGAACTTGGTGGTTCTTTCTCTGAACAAGTATATCCCAAGGCCCTTCTTTGGAATGCAATGATAATAAAAAGGTAAGAAAACATAATCCTAGCCTCGGTTTTCTGTTTTTAATTAATTAAATTTATCCATTTATTTTACATCCTGACTACAGTTTTCCCTCCCTCCTCTCCTGTCTTTCCCTCCTCCCACCTTCCCTCTGCCCCCCTCCTCCACTCCTCCGTTTCTGTTCAGAAAGGGGCAGGCCTCCCATGGTGTCAACAAAGCATGGCACATCAAGTTGAGGTAGGACTAAGTTCCTCCTCTTGTATTAAGGCTGGGTGAGGCAACCCAGTATGAGAAACAGGTTCCCTAGAGCCAGCCAAAGCCTGAGGGACAGCCCCTTGGCAAGGAATCCCACAAGTAGACCAAGTTACACAACTGTCACTCATTATGTAGAGGGCCTAAGTTGATCCCATGCAGGCTCCCTGGCTATCTGTCCAGACTCTGAGTTCCTATGAACCCAGGTTAGTTGTTTCTGTGGGTTCCCTTGTGATGTCCTTGACCCCCCATGGCTCATACAATCTTTCTTCCCTCTCTTCAGCAGGGTTCCCCAAGCTTGGCCCAGTGCTTAGCTATAGGTCTCTGCATCTGTTTCCATCAGTTACTGGATGAAAGCTCTCTGATGACAACTGGGGTAATTACCAATCTATGAGTATAGAAGAACATCATAGAGCCTCAGTTTTCTTGATAGTGAGTACTGCCATCTGTTTTTCCAAGAAAATGAAGGGGAGCATTATTTGGTGTGGGTCAGTTTTTAAACTGATGGCATAGTGAATAAAAAGTACCACAAGCCGACAATGTCAAGAAAAGAGCAGTGAACTCAAAAGCCAAGGTGGACTGAAGATAGCTGGACTATTCAAGCAGGATGCTAAAACTTGATTCATATAGTAAGATCCACAGAGAGCAGGGGCAGGGCAGAGTCGGTCCAGTAGCACACCCCTGGGGATATGAAACACGTAAGAATCATCGTCCTTGAGCAAAACCTGTGCTTGAAGAAATGGTCTCATAGCAAGGAGGCCTTTGCTGCAGCAAAACTTTCTGTCTACAGCATGCTACAGCCCAAACCAACAGCTCACACTATTCATCTCTTGAAAGCAGTTAACTTCCACTAGAAAGCCCATCCTTGCCACCATCCCTTCCAAATGGAGTCTGGTGCCCACTCTCGTTCTCTTCCCGCTGCCTTTTGTTATACCCCTGCGAGGCCCACACTGGTGATGATTATCTATTTGCTTATCATCCTTCCCTCACCACACTGAGCTCCGGGAAGACACAGATTTTGGCCTTCCTTATTATTTACCACAGTGCCTGTTACATTTGGCATGCACACGTGGAAGGGAGGGAGGGAGGGAGGGAGGGAAGGAGGCTAGTAAAACCTTTCTTGGTCTAGGTGCTGGGCCCTTACAGGAATGCCGGAACTTGCACAGGGACTTTGCAAATGAAACATGCAGGAAACATCCCTCCCCTTCCAGGTCAAGGGCAGAGAGTCAGCAGAGTCTCAGTCAAGTCTCTCTCCCTCAGCTAGAGAGACAAGCCGTGAACAGCTTGCAAGCATTCATTGCCTTCCGTGCTGGGGGGATTTGGCTATGGGGCTCTTAACGAGATCAAGCTGAATCGCACAGTTTCATCCTGTCAAAACGCATTGGAAATCTTTCTTGGGTGATTTATCATGGAAATACACATGGCGGGGAAGGGGATGGGGGATGAGAGGAAGCGTAGAAAGTCACTCAGCCCGCAGTGCTCTGCTGGCACCGTGCCCACGGTGGCCAGGGCTGCTGATGGACAAGCCTAGGCCGACACTAGACAGATGGGCCCCTGAGAGAAGGCCACCTCCCAAAAATAAATAATCAAGGCCACTTCAAGAAAAGTGTTAACACACAGCAGCCATAGCCAATAAATCCTGGACAAGTAGGTTCCAGTGAGGGAACTGGATTCATGGCAGCCACCACCATTACTTCCCAGCCAGATCAGCTAAAACATGCAGTACCTCAGATCTGCTCCCTACAGTCAATAGCAAACCATCCCTAAATTAAAGCAACAGTGTCCACAGTTACCTGAAGCTGCTGCTACAGAGAAAATTGGGTAAAACATAAATATCCAGGAAATTGAAACTACCATCCCTAACCTTCCCTACATCTGAACGTATTTTCTTCCTTTCTCCCAGCTGTGGCAGCTAGTCTCAGGCTAATCCTTGTTGTTATGGTGTATCTGTGCCACCGTTGTAGCACTCGGGAGTTCTTGTTAAAAGTAGCATTAACAAATGTGGGCTCAAACACAAGCAGCTGCCATTTGTCAATGCTGTTTTGTAAAAAGGTGCCAGCTTGCAGTGCGGGGCCCTGCAAGCTGAGGGCAGAGACTCATTGTTCCAAGGCCAAGAGCCTGCTCCTTACCGGTAGGGCAGGATGCTGAAAACAAAGAACCCAAGGACCAAGGACGGAAGGCCAACAGCCCTGCTCCCAGACCCCTGGAATCGAGAGGGGGAGATAGAAAGAGCTGGAGAGCAAGGGCCAGAAGAAAAGATTATTGTCCGTGTGCTGTACTCTGAAAGAAGCACGCCTGGAGTGGCCTGGGGTGGCCTGGGGCAGAGCCTGTCTGACCAAGTCTGGGAAGATGTGTGTCTCCGACTGCAGGCCTCTGTGCAGATGACCCAAAAGCTCTCTTCTCAGAAATATAGTTTGTGTGTGTATGTGTGTGTGTGTGTGTGTGTGTGTGTGTGTGTGTGTGTGTGAGAGA
>CABHPR010127577.1:2484-20705 GCA_902168415.1 Peromyscus melanophrys
TGTGTGTGTGTGTGTGTGTGTGTGTGTGTGTGTGTGTGTGTGTGTGTATACATATTTTACACAAAGCGAATCATATACTATGTAGCTTTTTGTGCCTTTCACTTGGTCTAATATTTTTGAGGCTCATTCACATTGCATCAAGTATCTGTACTTCCTTTATATGGTTAAATAATATTCACCAACAAGAGTATACTACAGAAACACTTATATGAACATCTGTGTATTACATTGTCATTTTCTTGATGCTATCATTGTTTTTAATATTGATGAAATCATAATAAGTACCTATTCTGTTGTTACTGTTGCATATGCTTTCGATGTGGCTGCACTTTTTAATTCTGTTGAGTGACTCCCTAAGAAGACTCCCTAATCACATGATCATTATGTTTAATGTCTTGAGGGAATGTCAAGCTGTGTTGCAGAGTGTATAGTTTTACATCCCCACACCTGTAATATGGTTCCAATTCTCTATACCTTTCCTCATCCTGGTGTTTTCCCTCCTTTTTATTGCATTTCATTTATATAAGTGTGTGTGTGTGTGTGTGTGTGTGTGTGTGTGTGTGTGTGTGTGTATGCATGTCACATGGAATGGAGTATGGAAGTCAAAGAACAACTCTCTGGAGTTGGTTCTCTCCATCTTCTTTGTGGATCCCGGGACTGAACTGGAGCCCTGCAGCTTGGCAATAAACATCTTCAGTGGGTGTGAAGTAGCATCTCCTATGATTTTGGAATGCATCAATAGACTCAAGAGGCAGAGGAAGGAGGATCTCTGTGAGTTTTGAGGCCAGCCGGGTCTACAGAGTGAGTTCAGGACAGCCAAGGCTACACAGAGAAACCCTGTCTCGAAAAACAAAACAAACAAACAAACAAAAAAATCAATATAATAATGTTGAGTATCTTTTCATGCTTTTCTTGCCCACTTATATATCTTCTTGGGTTCATTCAGATCCTGTAGCCATTTCAAAATCAGATTATCTCTTTTCATTGAATTGTAAGATTTTAAAAAATACATTCTACAAATTTTTCCTTTATTGGATGATTTTCAAATGTTAAATTCGATGCAATTCTCTCATTGTATAAAAGAATTTTTTATTGCATGCAGTATCTTTTCATTTTTTGATGGTATCACAACATAAAACATTTTAATGCTGAATAGAGTCAGAGTTACCTAGCCATTATTATTGTTGCTTATATATGTTTATAAATATTTTTTGTGTGTGCACAAATGTGTGTGAGTGTGGGTACACTCACGCCACAGCTTGTGTGTGGAAACCAGAGGACAACTCTTAGAAACTACTTCATTGGGGTGGAATCTTTCTCTTATTTTTGCTGCTGAGCTTCCTACTCCAGGCTGCTGGCCTTTGAGCTTCCAGATGATTCTTCTTTCTCCACTTCCCATCTTACTGTAGGAGTGCTAGGTTACAGATATATGTCACTGCATCCCTCTGGTTCTGGAGATCAACTCCGACTATCAGGCCTTCAAAAGTATGCACCATTACCCCTGAGCCATCTTACCAACCCAGATTTATTCTTTTCTTTAAAGAGGGGCATAGCTTACATTTGGCATGGTAATTGTAGCACTATTAGGAGATGTGGCCTTGTTGGAGCAAGTGTGGCCTTGTAGGAGGAAGTGTGTTACTGTGAAGGCGGACTTTGAGGATCTTACATGCTCAAGCTACACTCAATGTGGCATATAGTCTCCTTCTGCTGCCTGCAGATCAAGATGTAGGACTCTCAGCTCCTTCTCCAGCACCATGTCTGACTGCACACTGCCATGCTCCCCACCATGAGGATAACGGACTAAACCTCTGAACTGTAAGCCAGCCCCAATTAAATGTTTTCCTTTGTAAGAGTTGCTGTGGTTGCCGGGCAGTGGTAGCATGTGCCTTTAATCCCAGGCAGATCTCTTTGAATTTGAGGTCTACAGAGTTAGTTCTAGGACAGCCAGGGCTGTTACACAGAGAAAACTTATCTCAAAACAAAACAAAACAAAACAAAACAAAACAAAACAAAACAACAAAAACAAAAAAACAAAGCAAAAAAAAAAAAACCAAAACAACAAAAAAAGTAGGTTACACAATTAATTTGCGACAAACCTAAGCTCTTTGTCTCAAAAGTTCAGGGTCATCTTGGGCTATATAGCAAGTTCATGGCCAACTTGGAACCCTGCCTAACAAAACAAAACAGAAGTGTTTATGATCTACACTCCTCAACTTATGCTACTACTCATGTTTGGGTTAGTTTTTGTGTATGATATAGTCCAAGTTTCTTTTAAAAACTATTTTTTCCTGTCTACAGATATTCCACCACCAATCCCTGAAAAGACTATTAATTCTCCAGTTAGTTGTCTTGCACCCTTGTCAAAAATCCATGGGCCAGAATACTATGAGAGCTTAATTCTGGAATTTGGATTCTATCCCATTAATTGATATGACTATCCTTATCGAGGACTCTCATTGTCTGTGTTATAGTTATGGAGTAACTTTTTTTTTTTTGAGACAGGGTGTCTCTGTATAGCCCATGCTGCCTTAGAACCAGCTATGTAGACCAGGCTGGCCTCAAATTCACTGAGGTCTTCCTGCCTCTGCCTCCTGAGTGCTGCGATTAAAGTCTTGCACAACGCCTAGATGGAGTCCCTGTTTTTTGTTTTTTGAGACAGGGTTTCTCTGTGTAGCTCTAACTGTCCTGGAACTCGCTCTGTAGGCCAGGCTGGCCTTGAACTCACAGAGATCTGCCTGCTTCTGCCTCCCACATGCTGGGATTAAAGGTGCCACCTGGTTTAGTAACTTTTTAAAGTAAATTTAAATGCATTTTATTTTTAGACAACCTACATGATATGTTTTTGTGTTCTTAAAAAAAAATGCCTCAGCCTGGAGAGATGGCTCAGAGGTTAAGAGCAGTGGCTGCTCTTCCAGAGGTCCTGAGTTCAATTCCCAGCAACCACAGGATGGCTCCCAACCATCTGTAATGAGATCTGGTGCCCTCTTCTGGCCTGTAAGCATACATGCAGGCAGAACACTGTATACATAATAAATAAATAAATAAATAAATAAATAAATAAATAAATAAATAAATCTTAAAAAACAAACAAACAATGCCTCCACTCCAAATAAATCACAGTCAAAATAAAAGCTCAAGATGGCATAGGCCCCATTTGTCCTAAATACTGATGTCGTGTGGATGGTAAGCAGCAGCAGTTATGGAGACAGGTGATAGATCCAATTGGCTAACATTTTTCCATCTCTAAGCAATCCTTAAAGAAAATATTGAATAGAGTCACATCATCCTCACAGTAGTCCAGGAGGGCAACCATGCCATCTGGACTCATGTTTTCACCAGTTAAAAGCTGGTAGTTCTTGAAATCAGCAAGGATGTGCTTTATTTGCTCTGCAGCCCCTTGGAGTGATTTCATGTGACCTCTGTTGTTCTTTTTGTCCCCGAAGGTGGAGCTGGTTTCTTGTAAGTGATGGTTCATGACACTGTGACTCTGTGCTTTCAGAACCTTCTCCCTCCCCTTCAGCAGAAGCATTTCCACCAATGAGTGAGTCATCGCTGTCACCCTCTGTTCTGCTGACCATCTGGCCCTCCACCTCCAGGCACAGCAGATCTTGTAGATATCAGAGAACAGCTCACATGGCTGATGAGGTCCCAGGAGGTGATCATGATGGGGGCTGGTGACAGGGTGTCCCAGGAGGTGGTCATGATGGGGGCTGGTGACAGGAGGTCCCAGGAGGTGATCATGATGGGGGCTGGTAACAGGGCGCTAGCCCAGAAGCACAGAGAGCACAGTGCATTGGAGGAGGGCAGGAAAGGCCGACTTGGGCACCCCACAACCTCATGTCTGTGGTAACATTTAAAACAATAAATGAAGCTGGATATGGTGTCACATCCTAGCACCTGTGAGGGGAGGCAACAAAATCCAGGCCATTCTCAACAACAGTGAGTTCCAGGCCAGCCTAGGACACATAAGGAGGCCATGTGGACCACGGACACTAGCATGTTCCCTGGCTGTAGCTTGAACCACAGATACCAATATGTCTTCCAGGGGCAGCATGGACCATGGAGGTCTTTCAAGGAGGCCCAATCCAGAAAATGAACCACTCTCCATCTCAGACATCCTGTCATTGCTCAGAGCCAGGGCAATAGCGCTGCTGGACAGGGTTTTCCTGGGAAGAGCCCACGTGAGCCCCAGGCTGCTACACATCCTGCGGGCCCTACTTGGCAACAACATGCTCCCTGGTCCGCCTCTGCCTTCTCCCACACCTGTTGTGAAGGCCTAGAATTAACTTTACAGGCTCAGGAATATGCCATGATAACTCGAACGGATATAGAGCAGTATCCTCCTGCAGACATCCTGTCTGCTATTTAAAGGAAAGCCTAACAGGATCCAGAGACTCCTGCAATCATCCTATCTGCTGTTTATACAGGAAAGGAAAGCTTAACAGGATCCTGTCTGTGGTTTATGGTCCTTGGAGATATCTAGATAATCCTGCTGAGCAGTCCAGATAATC
The DNA here is from genome assembly GCA_902168415.1 of Peromyscus melanophrys. Taxonomy (NCBI): domain Eukaryota; kingdom Metazoa; phylum Chordata; class Mammalia; order Rodentia; family Cricetidae; genus Peromyscus; species Peromyscus melanophrys. Next base: position 6,996 of record CABHPR010127577.1, read on the forward strand.
CTGTTCAGCGGGTTGTGGTTCCCCGCCAAAAGTCTAGACCAATAGTTTGAAAAAATCACCTTGCCCCTTCTACCCAATCCCAAGTTGCCAATTCCCGGCTTGTAGTTTTTCCCTATAAAAACTCTCTACACCTGGGCTCTTGGCCGCCACCACATTTCCTTCCATCTGCCATGCGGCGGCCCAAGTTGAGCCTGAATAAAAGGACCCTTATGTGCTTGCATCGGAAACCAGCTCCTTGGTGGTCTCTGGGGGTTTTGCGAAACAGGTACAGCACTGTCACTGCCGTTGCATCTCTAGTTCCTCCTCTCTCCACCACTCGTGGGCCACTCCGTTCCTCCAGCTTTCCCACCTGTCCATCACATATTTGTCGAAGTGGCATTGGAAACTGCAGTGTGTCACATAGTCTATTTTTTTGCTCGAACAGCTTTACATGCAAATACTCATTGCAATGAGTCATTGGTCTGGTTCAAGGTTTCTGGTTTCTGAATACCATCAATACTGGACCATCATGGAGACTCATCTTGGATACCTTGCTGTTACCCAGAGTCAGGGTGATCTTGTCTAGGCAGGGCGGCGGGGCAGGATCCTTAGGAGCTCCAGGCTCTTGCACACCTCCCTGTCCTTGGTGCTGGCTGCCCTGAGGCTCACGGGGCACCACCGCTGTGCTCGCAGCCCGCGGGCCACCCAAGGCTGCTGTCATACCCTTTGCCGCTCTCTAGTTCCTGCACCAAGCACCCAGCTCGGCTCTGTCATCTTTCCCTCCAATTTCATGAGTCCACTTTTTAAAAGCATCTTCCCATAAGACCTGCCTGTTTCAGTTGTCTCAGAGACGCTTTGGTCTCTGCAGACTCCTCCTCTGAGGCAGCAGCTCCTGCAGCCTCCGTGGGTCTCACCCCAGGGCTGCTCCTCAGTCCCAGGTTGGGTGCCAGCCGCTGCCGCCATCTTTAACGGCATGTCCTTTAAATGTCCTCCTCCCTTTAACATAGAAGTTTAAGTTCATAACGAGATTATCCTTGGTTTTTCTAAAATAAATGCTCACAGCAAAGGAAATATTCCCACACTTCTTCAACTATACCCAAACATTTTAGTATATTTTTGTTTTCGTCCATCGCATAGTATTTCCTCTTTTTCTTGTGATTTCTTCTTTTTAGGAGAACATTGTTTACCCTTCACTTTTGTGACTATGCCACATTTCCTCCTGGTGCTGGTGTTATTTGCATCCTACTGTGGTCAAAGGACGTGCTTTCAGCTATTTCAACCCTTTCAGCTTTACTGCCGCTGGTTTGATAGGTGCATGAGGTCTGTCTGGGAGATTATTCCGTGCACTTGAGACGAATGTGTATTCAGCTGTTGAACGGTAGAGTTTTCTACACTCCCGGCCTACTTTAGTGTTTTTAGCTAATGCCCTGGGGCAAAAACTGTTCTACAGTGTTGTTTATGATCCTTCCTTGCCGCCCCTCCCCTCCTCTCCTAAGGTTCTGCTATGCAGCCCATATTGACCCTCACACCTCAGCCTGCCAAGTGCTGGTATTACAGACACGAAACACCAGGGCTACTTTTCATATATTTAGAGTTTTCCCTGTGATTGTGGGGAGAATATCCATAGGGTTTCCTTTATACGCATTCATGAAGTACTCTGACAGTGGTTTCATATGTAATGCGGTTGAAAATTGATAATGTAATATACAAACAGATAAACAGAACACAGAAATGTAATTTTCAGTAACAAACTACAGGAAAATATTGAGGCAACTCTTTTTTGTTGTTGTTGTTGTTAACTTCTTTAATTAAAGAAAATAAGAGTCAGAAGAGAGCTTTTTGTTGCTTGGTTGTTTGGTTTTGAGACACTATCTCACTATGTAATCTCAGCTGGCCTGAAACTTACTATGTAGATCAGGTTGGCCTCAAATTCACAGAGATTCTCCTGCCTCTGCCTCTCAAGTCCTGGCAATAGAAGAGTTGTAAGGACCTAGTCTAAGCTGAATCATATCTTAAGGATATGATTATCTTATCCTTATAAGGATAAAGATTATAAGGATAATCATATCTTAAGAAACCTTCCTTTTTTAAATAGAGTTAGTTTCAAAAAGATGGCTCATCCCCTGATGGACTTCTTTTTTTTTTTTTTTTTCCGAGACAGGGTTTCTCTGTGTAGCTTTGGTACCTTTCCTGGAACTCACTTGGTAGCCCGAGCTGGCCTCGAACTCACAGAGATCTGCCTAGCTCTGCCTCCCGAGTGCTGGGATTAAAGGTGTGTGCCACCACCGCCTGGCATGATGAGCCCCGCCAGTGTGCCCTTCAGCTGGGATCAAGTGTGGAAATGCGTCTGCTCTGCCACTAGATCTTCAATGTCTGTTTCTCAAACGATCAACAAAGGAAGCCCCCAGCCCATTTTTCTGTTGCCTAAGTTTACAACGATCCTTAGTAATAGCCTCAACTTTGTGCTGGAGATAGAGTACAGTGGTAGAGCGTTTGCCTGGAGTGCGTGAGGCTCTGAGTTCCTCTCCCTGTACTGAGGAAGAGATCGATGCCCTCAACTCTGCAGAAGCCTGCCACTCTCTGCAGTTCCACTGAACCTGTGACAACATCATTAAAAGGAGAGAAAACTGTTCAGACTGGAAATCCTGGTCATTTGGAGAGTTTTGTTGCCTTATAGAGATAAGCATTGGCTTTTGGGCCCAGTTATACTTGCCTCTGGCTCAGTGTAGTACCTGTAATAAAAGAAAATCAAATTTGTGCTAAAAATTCATAGGCTTAAGAGACTTAAAAATATTATTTGCAAACGTTCTCTCATTTTACAGTCATCAGAGAGCTTGTCCCATCCAACCTCAAGTGTCGTTCCTCACTCAGGAACCATGCACCTTGTTTTTTGAGACAAGATCTCTCATTGGAACCTGGAGCTCACCAATTAGGCTAAGTTGTGTGGCCAGTGAGCCCAAGAAGCTCCTCTATATCCAGCTCCCTGGCACTGGGATTTAAGTACAAGCCACCACAGCCAGCTTTGTGGCACCACCCCTAGCTCTTTACATAAATTCCAGGGACTGAATGCAGGTCCTTATGCCTGCTGGTAGGCACTTTACCAAGTGAGCTATCAAACCAGCCTGCTACTTAACTGGTGTAGGGTGTTCAGGAGAGAAGACCACTCGGACACAGGTTAAGTCAATAGAAAGTCTTTATTAGCTGGCAGGCAACTACACTGGGTGTTCGGGATCCCAGTGTAGCCCCAAGTCTTTCTCAAATAGAGCTTTTAAGCACAAAAACCATGTTCTGGGTTGACATACTTCAGTTAATAAGAACAGTTAGCCAGAAGCGGAACTACAGAAGCTAAAAAGCAGAGTTGGTGCATTTAGGGACTTTCCCAGAACTATGGACTTTGATGGATGAGCCTTTGTTTTAGTTTGGTAGGTGGTGCTGTCTATGTGCTGAGTTTCACAGCCTGAGTGACACTTCCATTAGGGAGTCAGTTATGCTAACGCCTGGGGCCCCAGTCATACTTAGGAAGCAGAGGCAGGAGGATTTCTGTGAGTTCGAGGCCAGCCTGGTTACATAGGGAGCTGCAGGACAGCCGGGACTACACAGAGAGACCCTGTCTCAAAACAAGCAAACAAGCAAAAGTCATGAGCAAAACTGACCAAGACTCTTCACTGGAGTGTGATAATTAGGCCAATGCATTTAATTTTATTAAGTTAACATAGACAGCTAATACAGCTTTCACGTCTCCTTTTCTTGATTCTCCCCTGCCGTGACTCCCTTCCCGACTCTACTGACATGACCAACTTCGTCCAGATAATTTCTGGCTTCTCCTTTCATTCCAGCCTCACAGACTCGTTTGCACATGGTTTTCCAGCCTCCTGCCCCCCCTCCCCACTAATTATATAGCACTATAGCCTTAATGTATTTTCACTTTGAAATACTTTTAATTATGTAATATTAAAATATTTTGTTTCTTGATAATCATAAAAAATAAAGTTAATTTATTGATTCCAAAACATACATGCATGCACACACACACACACACACACACACACACACACACACAGGCATACATACACAAAATAAAATAAGAGCTAGTAAAAAAATATAAACACTTATCTAACAAAGACAATCAAATATTCAAAGTGGTCTAAGAAAGCTCAACTAACTAGCTTTTGTAGGGTTAAATTGGTGCCAGGCATTAATGTACTCTCTTCTCTTTCAAGCAAAGTATAGTCCAGATGTACTTTCAGGACATGAGCTAATAAAAAGAAAAATGCAAAATAGTGCCATTACAGGCAGTAAGCATTTATCTTCTTTGAGAACAAACAACACATTTGTTTCTGGTTAGACTAAATGGACAAAGTTGACTCCAAATGACATGTCGGAGCTGGAGAGATAGCTCAGTAGTTAGGAGTGTGTGCTGCCCCTGCACAGCCCCGAGTTCAAACCCAATACCCACCTGGTAAGTCACAGCTCCCTGTAACTCCAGCTTCCAGGGATCTGACACTCTCTTCGAGACTCTGAGGACACAGTGTTTATACACATATACTCACATTCACATACACAATTAAAAATAAAAAAAATGTAAATGACATGATTAAAGAGCTTCTGTCAAAATACAGGAATTTCTTCTGAAAGTTTTTTTCTTTTGAATTGGAGTCCTGGGAACTGAACTTGGAACCTTTCACATGCTAAGCCCACGCTGGACCAATAAGTTACAACCTCAGGGCCCATAGACGTCTCACTGCTTAATGTTATTTAATGATGTCTGCACAAGTACGTTGTGACTAACAGTTAACCTTAAAATATAAATTACCTTCCAATTCAGAGAAGCAGAGCTTTCCTCAAAGTTGGCATATTACACTGAAAATATAAGCACACTCTAATAATGTCTCTGAACTGGCAGCATCTACCCAGCCCACCATGGCCTCCTTTGGGAGGGACTCTGTTCTCTCCCTGACAAAGCTGCTGGACTTTCCCTGTCTTTCAGAAGCCACCTCTGCTTGCTTCCGGTTGGACTCCAGTATTTCCATATTGATTTTCTTCTGATCTTGATTGGGATTAAACCATACCCTATATGGGGTCACAGATAAACCAGGGGAAAGACAGAGCTCCCAGTCTGGAGTGATTTCCAGCTGTTTGTCACACACGCAGTACCAGTGGAAGGGCACTGGGAGATGAAGCCAACAAGTTCATCAGCACACTCTGCTGTTCACCATGTGATTGCTAGTGAATGCCTTCCTACTCCAGAAACTAACCAACTAGGAGGGAGTCTGGAATTGAACCAACCCAGAGCTCCCGAGCTCTGCACTCAGCCCTTTGAACAAGCAAGCTGCTGTTTTCTTTAGGTGCCTCACAGAGCAGGAATGTTACTTTGTAAAGTCCTGTTGACACTTAGAAAATTACTGGGCCTTCAGTTTATGGATGTGTTTTGTTCGCTCCTGGATCTCCCAGCCCCCCAAATTAACAGCTGATGTGCATGTGGATAACATTTGGACTACTAAAAGAGAGGAAAGTAGAGGAGTCTCATGAACCTTCAAAGAAAAGAAAAAGATTGGTTTGAAGGCTGAGCTCTCCTGCAAACAATGTCCATGCTGGGCTGGAGATGTACTGGTTGGTGGTTCTTGCCTAACGTCCGTGAAATCCTGAGTTGGATCCTCTCTGAATTTATTTTTGGGTTGCTGTGATAAAACACTCTGACAAAATCAACCTAGGAGAGAGGGGGTTTATTCTGGCTCACAGTTTCAGGTTGCAGCCCACCGTTTTGGGGAAGTTGCAGCAGCAGGCGCTCTGGCAGCTAGCCACTCTGCATCCACAGTCAGGAAGCAGAGTGAGCATGCTTGTGCTCTGCTCTCTCTCCCTACTCAGTCCTGGCCCCAGCCTTTGAAATGATGCCGCGGCATTGAAGCTTTGTCTTCCTGCCAAAATTAACCCAGTTAGGAAAAACCCTCGCAGGCATGCACAGGGGCCAGTCCAGCCTAGATAATCCCCTGTTGGAACTCCCACCTAGGTGCTTCCAGATCCTGACAAGTTGACGACAGAGATTAACCATTGCAGATCCCCAGCACCAAGTAAACCAAGTATAGTGGTGCACCCCTGTGATCTCAGCACATGGAAAGTAGAGGCAGGAGGATCAGAAGTTAAAGGTCATCCTTGGCTACACAGGAAGTTTGAGGCCATCCTGACTACATAGAACTTGATTTCAAAAACAAAATGGGGTGGATGGGCAGGAGAGATGGCTCAGTGGTTGACAGAACTGGCTGCTTTTATAGAGAACCTGTGTTTGGTTCCCAGCACCCACACCAGGCAGTTCACGACTGCTTGTGGGCACCTGGATGTGCCTGGTGTACATACATACATACATACATACATACATACATACATACAGGTACATACGAATACACATAAAATTAAAAAAATAAATCCTTACAAAAAAGTGGCATGCTGAAAAATATAAATAAGACTATCAAAATACACAGAGAGGAAAGATAGAAACAGCAAACAGAAGAATGATGAGGGGACTCCACATACATGTGAACATATGGTGTGGGCTGCAGGAATATATCATAAGAACTCAGCTGGTTATGGCAAAGTCACCACCTGGAGGGATCAAGGAATTCCTCCAGAGGAAGCTAAATTCCAAGGAGCTTTTGGTGTTACTTGGCTTGTTATATATCAGCTGTCTTCTGTTATGAAAATCATGTGTGCCTTCATAGTTTTCCCAATTGACTTTTCCCTAAGAAGGGCTAACAGTGTGGACTGATCACTCTCTGGACATACACATTCCAGGTATTTGGAGAACAGCCTCAGGAAAGGCTTTCTCTGGAATCAGATATCTCCCTTAGCCACTTTCAAGGACTAACAGTAGTAATAACAGTCCACATGCAAGTCTCCTGGTTTAAGGTAAATTCCACAAGGAGACACCACCTAGGTCGGGTGGACGTTAAGTAATAGCTTTACACAATTTAGCTCAGACCCTCCTTTCTTACAGCCTTACTAGCTTTATAGACCTCTAACTCCTTACCTAACCACTTCTAGGAATATTTAGATAACCTTGTGCGCTGACAGCTATGCTCAGCCAGAACCCCAGTTCAAGCCTCCCTGTAATTATCATCATTGGCAGCATCCGGCCAGGTCCATCTCCAGATGGAGGAAAGTATCTTATCAGAGATAGCTCTGTACTCTCTAAGAACAGACTTAAGCATCCAGACTACCCATTTGAGAAGGCCTGGCGGATGTGCCAATTAAGCTTTACTTCCTCCTTTCCCAAATCTTACCTCTAGTTCCAGATCTCCCTTTATCACCAGAGGCACCCAGCTGTACATAGGTTGCCCGGTGACCAAGCACACTTTCCCCCACCCTGCAGAAAAACAGCAGATAGCTTGGACAGATAGGAGCCACAGGAAAAAAGAAGACAGTTTTATTTTTTCCCATTGACCTAGCAACTTATAGATTTTTTAACATTTTCTACCAATCACGTTTAAGATTATAGTTGTGCACATAAGATTTCTCTTAGATATTACCCGAATTTAGTCTTTAGTTAATTCATTAGTCACTTCCCCTTTGGGTTGCAAATGATAATTAACAATTACTGCCCCTCCACGTGATTCTTATCACCCCTCCGTTTGACCCTGGAAGCCTGGTGGTCACTGCCTGAGGAAACTCTTACCTGCCTTTATGACCACAAAGGAATTCAGGCCGGGTGACCTGGGTGGAGGGGAGGATTGTGATTGTTTGGGTATATAACTGTAAAACTAGAGACAGATGATGAATTAAAGCAAATGGACCAAAGATCTTTGTGTGCATAGATTGATTTGCCAAACTTAAGAGTAGATTCTCGAGCTGGAGAGATGGCTCAGTGGTTAAGAGCACTGGCTGCTATTCCAGAGGTCCTGAGTTCAACTCCCAGCAACCACATGGTGGCTCACAACCATCTGTAATGAGATCTGGCATGCAGACAGAACACTGTATACATAATAAATAAAATAAAATCTTAAAAAAAATAGATTCTCAGCTGGTTGATAGATTTTTCCCCAGGCCCTGGATAAGAGACTATTAGGGGCTGGACCCCAATAAGTCCTCAATAAACATACATGCACACATGTACATGCACATATAGAGATTCAAACAAGAAAGAGAAGGCATGGATGAGAATGGTTTCTAAAATCTGCTTTGTTGGAGGTAACTTGATCAGAAAACCCACTACATATGAAAGATTTATTAGAGGGAATGGACTTGCTTTTCCAGAAGGCCCATGGGATATATCCTGAGCTGAAAGCATTTTGCTTGCCAGTACTTGGTGTGAAAATCATCCCATAGCTTCTTTATATAAAACCTAGGGTATCATTTGCAAAGGTAGTTACCAGAGTGAATATGAATAAGCTGGGCCTGTGATACAGGAGGCAAGGCTTCTTGGAAGTATGTTCAGGTTACCAACTATCCTGTATATGATGGATGCGTAATTCCTGTTGATAGCTGAGAACCAAAAGTCAAGTGGGAAAACCATCATTACTGTGATCTTTCTGAATACTTCCAAACAGCTTTGGGTGTCTGCAGTTATCAAGAGAACTGTTTAGGACTGGTGAGCTGCCTGAGTGGGTTAAGGCATGTGCTGGCAAACCTGACAACCCAAATTCAGCGTCTGGGATCCCCGTGGTAGAAGGAGAGAACTGACTGCCACAAGCTGCTTTCTGACGCCACACGAAGGCACCCACGCACAGACACAAATAAATAAGATACATGTGATTTTAGATTTCACAAATAGAACTATTTAGTACGTCACAAAAATTAAAGTGGAAACATAAACTGACTTGTATTGACAAATGGTAAAGTAAACCACTGTTTATGCCACTTCAACACAAAACTCCATCTCAGTAGGCCAGGGAAGAAGGTGGCAGTATTGAATAAAGCAAGTCTTGATTTTCTGTTTTTCCTGTTGTTAATCCCACCATCGAGAATTAAAGCTTAAAGCCAAAATTGAAACAAGCTTTAGTTAAATACTGGCCAGGTGGATGGGCTCTGGCCAGGTCCATGTTCAGGTTCCCAGGAAATGCCAAGTCACCTTTCGCAGGGACTTAAAAAGACAAAATCCATAATTCACCACATTTCCCACAAGGTCCAATCAGGGGCAGGCATACATCCCTATATATTTCCTACCTATTTTCCTACCTCCTGCCTACATCCAATCAGGGGCAGGCATACATCCTGACATATTTCCTGCCTACATCCAATCAGGGGCAAGGGTGCATCCTGACATATTTCCTGCCTGCATACTTCCCACCTACATCCAATCAGAGGCAAGGGTACATACATCCTGACATATTTCCTGCCTGCATACCTCCTGCCTACATCCAATCAGGTGCAAGGGTACATCCTGACATATTTCCTGCCCATATATCTCCCACCCACACGTGATCAAGGCAGTCCCATGCAGATGGGTCAAACAAACTTGTTTAGGGGAGTGGAAACATGTGGCTTGCTATCTCCCATGAACAATAGCCTCCAGCATTTCCGGAACTCTCTGTCCTTGGGCAAGGGGCTTGCAGATCAGAGGCATTTTTGTTTCATGGATCTCTTAGGCATAGTAATTAAAACTTAATCGACTCTCACACTATAATTTAAATTTTTTCTGTATTATATTTTTTATTATATGTGTTTGTGTGCATATGGAAGTCAGAGGACAGGGTGTGGGAGTCAGTTCTCTCCTACCTTGAGGATCCTGGAGATCCAACTCAGGTGGTCAGGCTTGGCTGGGACCTTTCACCAGGCCTTTCTGTGCTAATTTAAAATGCTGGCAAGCATAGATAGTTGACAGTCCTTTTCCTGTAGGCAAATCCCATTGTGAGGGAAGAGTTTTACCTAACTCACTTTTAATCTGCACATGGGGTGTGAGAGGGGCTCCTGTGCACATACATGCAGTTAAAAGGACAGCCTCAAGGGTTGTCCTCAGGCTAGGTAATGTCTACCTTTTCTTCTGGGAGAAAGGTTTCACTGAACAGGAACTTGCCAGTAGACTAGGCTAGCTGTTTAATAAACGCCGGGAACCTGATGTCTCCGCCTCCCCAGAACTGGAATTACAATTGTGTACCACCATGCCTGGTTTTTTGATATGAGTTCTGGGGATCAAACTTAGGCCCTCATGTTTGTGAGACAGCTACCTCATTGTCTGAGCCACCTCCCAGCCTGTGGTTTGGAATCTTTCAAGCAGAATCATGGGATAGTTAAATGACTAGCTGGAAGTTATTTTGTATTATCTGTGTCTCCAACATCCATGTAAGTCAGGAGTGGTTTAGAGGGTTTAGAACTGGGTCTTAGCGTCTCCATTCCAAACCAATTTCAAGTGATGTTAATTTTGCGGATCTACAAATTACAGTTTGAGGAATTGAAAAAGATTTAGGTTGGGGCTGGAGAGATGGCTCAGTGGTTAAGAGCACTGGCTGCTCTTCCAGAGGATCCAGGTTCAATTCCCAGCACCCACATGTCAGTTCACAACTGTCTGTAACTCCAGTTTCAGAGGATCTGGCACCCTCATACAGACATACATGCAGGCAAAACAACGCACACAAAATAAAATAAAAATTAAAAAAAAATCTAAGTTAACTCCCTCATGTAATAAATAATGTCCAGAACAGTGAAATGACTGATTTTATAACATAGTGGGGTTTTCCATTCTTTGATACAACTTCAAAATAGTTAAATATGTAACTTATCTACATGGTTTTGATCACAGAAACTAAAGAAGTAAAAGTAGAGCAGGACATGGTGGCACACACCTTTAGTTCCAGCACTTGGAGGCAGAGGCAGGTGGATCTCTGAGTTTGAAGCCAGCCTGGTCTATAGAGTGAGTTCCAGAACAGCCAGGGCTGCAAAGAGAAACTCTGTCTCAAAAGGAAAAAAAAAAAGCAAAAATTGCATAAATTTGAAATAGAAACTTTCCAGTAGATGAAGAAAAAGTCCTAGAATTTCCCGAAATTCTTAGTTTTACTTTTTGCATGTTTTTTTTTTTTTCACACTGGTGATCTAACTAGATGCTAGCAGCATGCACTGAGTTACTTGCTGTTAGAGGATCATTAGCCCATCCTAACTTGTTCTTTTCACAATCAGTAGGTCCACCATCTGCATGACAGTGCACATGCTGAGTGTCATTTCTTGATCTACCTTTTTTTCTTATCCAGTCAGCTTTTATTTAATCTCTTCAAAAAATTATTAGGAGGGGTTGTCTGGCTGGTTCAGCAGTTAAGCTGAATGCTTAAGTCAGCTAAGGGCAGTAGCAGTTAAGAGCACTGACTGCTCTTCCAGGGGAGTCAGCTTTGTTTCCTACCACCCACATAACGAACGGCTCATCTGTAACTCCATTTCCAGGGGATCTGATGAATTCTGGCCTCCAAGGACACAGGGATCCAACCCAGGGCCTCCTGTGTGCTGGGCAAGCACTCTACCAAACCGAGCTACATCCTCAGCAACATTTAGTCTGGGTTTTATATTTTAATCCAGTTAAACAGCTCCAAAAACTCATTATGTTCAGACTAGATTATTCCACCTCCTTCTCACATAACTAGGAAGCAAGCTTGAACTAGAAAGGGGGAACAGTGTATTTTCCTTCACTCTTAATAATTTGAGACTACAATTGAAACCTGTCTTAAAAGTGAGTTTTCTGACTTTTAGAGGGAATTCTGTTTTTATTTGTTTAAAGATTTTTTAAAAGTGTTTAATAATAATATTAAGAAACACTTTACACATATTCTTTATTAGACTATTGGTCTCTCTGCTTCTTCTAGAAAGTTTCCAAATGAAAATCGCTGCCCCCTTGAGCCTCATACTTAAAGCAACCTAAGGTTTCTCTTTCCCATCCAAGTACTAAACAAGCCTGACCCCGATGCGCTGCTTTCAAGAGCAGAAACTAGGCCTGTTCAAGGTGGGATGGCAGAAACTAGGCCTGTTCAAGGTGGGATGGCTGCACACGTAGGAGCCCTTCCTACAGTAGGTAGGAAAAGAGTGGAACTGAAGCTGGCAGCCTCCCTTCCTCCCTTCCTTCCTTCCTCCCTCCCTTCCTTTCTTCCTTTCCTGTGCTGGAGATGAACTCAGGGCCTTGCTTGTGCTGTGTTTATCACTGATTTATATCCCTAATTGAATTTCATATTTTTAAAAAGAAATTGTGTAAATGCACAAATAATATCATGAAATATCTATTGCAGGCAGATCTCTTTGAGTTTGAGGCTAGACTGGTCTACGCAGTGAATGTCTAAGAAAAAAAAAAAGAAGGAAAAGAAAGAGTTACTGGCTGTCCTGGAACTCACTTTGTAGACTAGGCTGGCCTCAAACTCACTGAGATCTGCCCGCCTCTGCCTCCCAAGTGTTGGGATTAAAGGCAAACTTTCTTTTCTTTTAATAAACTGAGCAATAGTGTTTCTGCCCCCAGGTTGGTGCAGTCCCCTTGGAAAGGCCACACATCAAACAACAGTTAAGACTGTGTGCCGGTCCCAAGCCACAGACCAACAGCAAGCAAACTGTTGATCTTGTGAAGGACAGGTAAGGGCTTAGAAACTGAGAGGTAATTATACACAGCTGGGTCAGAGAACTAAAAAATAAACAACCAACAAACCAAACCCTCTGATAAGTTATCTCCGAGGAAACGGAAGCAGTCCTCTTTCGTGTAGAAAAGACTTTCATCAAGACTAAAATAAAAACGCCTTATCAGGCGCTAACTGAAAGAGCCCTTGTTAAAAAGCAAAGGTCCAGACCTAAGTTCAAAGACAGCCAGCACCCTCCTTTCACAACCCAAGGGCTGCTGTTTAGCTGTTTAAGCCTGCTTTTCCTCAGCAGAAAAGACAGGATTGGTGCTCTCCTGGACCCATGGAGTCTATAATTCTAAGACTCTGAGCCCTGAGCTGGGAACCTTTGATTTGAGAAATTATTTGACTTTCAGCTTCATATTTAAAACTTCCATGCACCGTGCATGGTCTAGCTTCATCATTTATTGGTTGACATAGAAATTGTGAATCAGCTTTTCACCCGTTAGATACATTTATTGAAGGCTTATTTCATATATATAGTCCTGTGGTAGACATTAAGGTAGGAAAATAAACTTTACACTTAAGTAGCTCACAGTAGCAGAGCTCTGTCAATATTGACTTAAAAGCATGTGATAAAGTTCAAGGTAAGTCAATGAGGGAAAGAATAGTTTCACTGTTGCTTTTAAACAAGTGATTCTGGGACAATTAGCTGTCCATCCATACACAAAGGAGTGAAGCCGGACCTCTACCTCAGCTGTTTATAAAATAAATGTAAAGCAGGTCAAAGACCTAGATGTAAGAGTTTAAATTATAAAACACTAAGGAGAAAATGTAATTAGTCTTTATGATCTTGAAGTAGAGAATGATTTCTTATATATGATTCCAAAACCACAAACAACAAAAGAATAAAAAGGGCCGGGCATGGTGAAGCACTCCGTGGATCCCAGCAGAGGCAGGTGGATTTCTGTGACCACCAGACCAGTTAGGTTTACACAGAGGATTTAAAAAAAAAAAGAAAAGATAAATTCGACTTCATAGAATTAAATGTGCTGAGCTAGTATGTGGATCTCTATGAGTTCTTGGCCAGCCTGGTCTACAGAGCTAGTTCCAGGACAGCCAAGGCTATACAAAGAAACCCTGTTTTAAAAACCAACCAAAGAAACAAACAAAAGAAATTAAACATGCTGAACTTCAGAGTACATCTCTGACACAAGTCATCGGA
>CABHPR010127578.1:8697-28933 GCA_902168415.1 Peromyscus melanophrys
AGAGAGAGAGAGAGAGAGAGAGAGAGAGAGAGAGAGAGAGAGAGAGAGAGAGAGAGAGAGAGAGAGAGAGAGAGAGAGAGAGAGAGAGAGAGAGAGAGAGAGAGAGAGAGAGAGAGAGAGAGAGGGAGAGAGAGGGAGAGAGAGAGAGAGAGAGAGAGAGAGAGAGAGAGAGAGAGAGAGAGAGAGAGAGAGAGAGGAATTTGCATAAAAATCCCTAGTATCTCATCGGTCCCATGGCCAAGCATGGCCTTATGAGAGCCAAAACCCAGGAACTGGCAAACCACTAGGAGCCCTCCTCCCCTCCCCTCCCCCTTCCCTCCTTCCCTCCTATTCCACACCTTGCCAGCTGCCCCCCCCTCCACTAGGATTATCTTCACACATGGCTCCTTCACATTAGCACTTTCTTCTCTCTAATGCCCACTCTTTCTCCTTCTCCAGACAAATGTGTGAGAATGGTTGTCCATAATGGCAGCTTCCACTCACCAATGTCTACAGCCTTCATGAGAGCTCTTGGGGCTACCACCATGTCTACACCCCAACATCAATGCCATCAGCTCCCTGGAGCCAGGAATCATTTACAGCCAAGAAGGTTTGCTATCATCACAAACATGGCTGCCTTATGAAGATGGGCATTCTCAGTGAAAGAGAGTACATCTGGGCATGCATTCCACATAGCACCTATTCCAACAGCTCAGCCTAAGTACACACAAGAGATGGGGATGTGCCTCAGAAGTGAAGAGCATCTGCAACTCTTCCAGAGGACCCGGGTTTGATTCCTAGCACCCATATCAGACAGATTACAAACTCCTGTAACTCTAGTCCAGTGGACCTGGCACCATCTTCTGGCCTCTGCAGACACTCCCATATGTGTGGCACACACATGCACAGACACACAGATAAATTCAAAGAAATCCTAAATTACACACAAGTTCATGGCAGCCCCATAAAGACAGAAGAGCTTTAAGGAGGCAAGACTCAGCATGTTTTAACAGCAGCAACAGCAGCAGCAGCAGCAGCAGCAGCAACAACAACAACAACAACAAACCCTGGGAGAGGGCATGTTCAAAGGATACAGAAAGCTGAACGTGAGTCACAGTAAGCCTTTTTAAGAAATAAAGTAAGGAAATGACCCAGTGGGAGGTACAGCTCAAAGTGTGACACAGTGTTTCAGGGTCTTGCTCAATCTGTGCATACTTGACAATGAGGTCACAGAGAGATCCATATATAGATATGATGGCATTTCCCCCCCAAAGACAACTAGAATAGCCAGATGACCAATTCTTGCAGTGCTCACAAGCCAATGTGCTGTGATTCTGCGTCTTAGAAGGAAGGTCCCTGGATGGAAGCCCAGGAAGAATCGGGAGACTCACCCTGACCATCTTGTGTTTTTGGGTCATTGCTCTTCTATTTCTCTATACAGATGCATTTATGACTGAGCTGCCTCCCACTGAATCATCATAGATGGGGACTATGTAATTCAAAGATACATCTAATCTTCTAACCTGCCTAACATGCTGGCTTAGCCACACAGCTCTGGATGTCTGTGGTTTTCCTTCAGGAGAACAGGGCTGACTGGGAACTGCAGTTCACAGCACCATTCAGTGTAGATGGAAAGATTGTGCCACATGTCACTAGCTTGGGAACCATGCTCTCTACTGCATACATGTTGCTTTCCCATCTTCCTTAGGAGGATGTGTCTAAGCTAGGGCCCATCTGCACATACAGAGAGCAAGCTAGGCATATTACTTTCTCCTAAGACCCACTTGGCTCAGCCATTTTCCAAAGTTCATAGTGACTGTTTTAGTTATCTAGATGGAAGGAATTCTAAATGACTTGAAACAGGATGAATATGAGCACCATTCCCTGAAGGGTAGATGCACACTGATGAGGCTAGCACTTCTCCTGGAAGCAGCAGTCAGCTAGTTTGGGATCTTTGACATTGCTTCTTTATTGATTTAGAAATTGAAACAACATTCTCTCTAAGATCTAGCTCTGAACAGACAGCCAAAGATTCAGCCACAAATGAATGCAGCCAATTCATCTTCCAGGCAAGGAGCATAGAGAAACCATAAACACTTCATCCTGTTGGTGTGCCAATCCCTCTCAAGTCTGTTTCTGACCACTGTCTTCCTGATATCCACTGTATATGGCCATTTTAGGACCAGCTTCCTAGGGAAGACATCCTGGTCCATGAAGAGGAGGTTGACAGAGGAGAGAAGCTAGGTGTTTTCCTGGGCAACCTTGCCACTCTAAACTTCTAAATCTCTTGGGTAAAAGTCACACACACACACACACACACACACACACACACACACACACACACACGCTTGGCATCGGTAAAGAATGACCCAGAAATCTTATACTCAAGGGGGTGAGATTGAGTGAAACAATCTTTGAGGTAAAGTTCTAAGAATGAGAGGCTGAAGATGTTTAGGGATAGAAATCTGGGCATAAAAGTTTTGTCCTAAGAATTTTCATAAATTCAGTAAAGCTTTAAAAACATACTTTAAATTTTAAAAAATTAAGCTGGGCGGTGGTGGCGCACACCTTTAATCCCAGCACTCCGGAGGCAGAGCCAGGTGGATCTCTGTGAGTTCAAGGCCAGCCTGGGCTACCAAGTGAGTTCCAGGAAAGGCGCAAAGCTACACAGAGAAACCCTGTCTCGAAAAAAACAAACAAAAAAAATTGTTAAAAATTAAAATAGAGTCACATCATTTACCCACTTCCCTTTCCTCCCTCCAATCCTTCCCATGCCCCTCCCTCTCCATATCCAATTCATGGTTATGGTCTTTTTCTTTAGTTGTGATATGTGTGTATGTATATTATATTGTTATGCAATATATATGCATTAATATATAAATAAGACCTGCTGCTAGGTCCATTTATTATTATTATTATTATTATTATTATTATTATTATTATTATTATTATTATTAGCCATTTATTATTACTTGCATGTATATGATTTCAGAGCTGACAGCTTGGTACTGGATAACCAGTTAGGGGACTTATCCCTGGGGAAGACTAATTCTTCCTCTCTCAGCATTCCTTGGTCCCTGTAGCTCTTTGTCTAGGGGCGGGGCCAATGAGGTTTCCGCCTTCCACATTAGCATGTCTGGCCCTTGTTCAGGTCTTGTTTAGGCAGCCATTTTGTTGAGGTCTAGTGGGTGAAGCTTCCCTGGCGTTTCTAGGAGAAAAACAATCTCGTAGCAGATGCCCTGGTCCTCTGTTTCTGACAACTTTCTGCCCCTCTTTTTCCATGTTCCCTGAGCCGTACGTGCAGGGTTTCTGTTCTAGATTTACCAGCTGGGGCCGGGCACCCCACAGTCAGCTGTTCTCTGCATTTTGATCAGTTGTAGTTTACTGCAATGGTCTCCATCTGCTACAAAGAGAAGCTTCTTTGATGCGGAATGAGAACTAGATTTTTCTGTGGGTGTGAGGATGAGTATTTAGAGTGCAGTTAGGAAATACGCTTGTTTAGTAAAGTAGCAATAGAAAGTTCTCTAAATCCAGACTCTCACTACCTACAGTAGTTGGCTAGGTTCCTAGTACCAGATGTGACTTCCCCTGTTGAGCAGGCTTCAGTCTAAGTAGACAGCGGTTGGTAACCGCTAAGATATGAGTGCCATTATTGCACCCTTAGGGCTATCTTGCATTCTGGTTATTGGTGTGGTTCATAGGCATCACAGCTGGGTTGGCCTTTTTAATCTCATTCATTCACTCACATACTAGAGAAAGAAAACTGTTGGTTTTCTTTACAAAGAGATCCTTAGGCATTTCTTAGGAATTATGGTGAAACACATATAACATAGTTTGCTGACTGTTGTGTGACAATCATCACTCTCTTTTACAACATTTTAATGGCCTCAAATGAAACCCCATATCCATTTCATTAGTCATATCCCATTCTCCTCTCTCCCAACTCCTGGCACCCACCAATCTGCTTTCAGTCTCTGTGGCTTTACCTATAAATACTTCATACAAATGGAGTCATACAATAGGTGGCCTCTTACATCTGGCTTCTTCCACTTACAATGTTTTGAGCTTCTATGTTGTAGTGTATACCAATTGTATCATTGCTCCTTATGGTGGAATCTTACTTCATTGCACAGATATACCACATTCTGTTTTATCCATTCGTCACTTGATGGACACCTGAGCTATTTCACTTTTTGGCATTTGGCATTTATATGCGAGCTTTTCTTTGAACATCAGTTTACAGCTCTTGGGGGGCTACACCCAGGAGTGGAATTCCTGGACCCTATAGTAGGTCTATGTTTAACCCACCGAGGAATTGCCCAACTGCTTTCCTATAACAGCTGTGCCATTTACCCTCTTAACTAACCACATGCAAAGGTTCCGATTTCCACATCCCTGCCTTCGCTTGTTATTACCTGGCCTTTCACCCTCTAATTACAGCCATCCTGGTGAATATGAAGAGGTATCTTATTGAGGTTTTAACTCACATCTCCCTAATGACTAAGTTCTTGGCTTTTTGAGGTCAGAGAAGACTAGTCTCATAACATGGATTGCATTTTAGGGAGCTGATACTCTCAGGGCTGAAAATATAGCAGAGCAGTGGTCCTCAACCTTTCTAATGCTGTGACCCTTTAATGCAGTTCCTCATGTTGTGGTGACCCCCAATCATAAAATTATTTTCATTGCCATTTCATAACTGTAATTTTGTTACTGTTATAAATTATAATGTAAATTCCTGTATTTTCTGATGGTCTTAGGTGATCCTTGTGAAAGGGTCATTTGACCCCCCCAAAGGGGTTGTGACCCACAGGTTGAGAACTATTGCAGTAGAGGTTTGATCATTGCCCACTGACAGTTTTTCTGGAAAGACAGGATGAGCTTTGTAGATCAGCTGAGTACTCAAAGCAGTTACATTTGGCTTGGGGAGTCAAGAGATCAGTGCACATGAATACATCCTAAAAGCTAAGACAATATGCTGGCCAGCTAGTAAATTTACAGTCCAACACAAGCCTCTCTAATCCATTGCACTAAATGGTGGCTGAAGGTCAGTTACGGCTAAAACAGACATCAGCCACTGTTTCCATCTCCATTTTCACTTTTAATAAAATGTGCCTTGGCAAGACCTCTCAAGGAAGATGGGTATCCACTTCTTAGGAGGTTTTTGTTGTACTAATGTGAGCAAAACACTCCGTGATGATGACTGCTGCTGTAATGGAAGGGTGAGAGGCTCTTATTAATAGTCTTCCCGGGCTGAGCATTCGCTGTGTGGGAGCCTGCCCCAGGCAAGTTATTAGTAGTGGAGAACACACAGCTTGCAGACATTAGATCGTTCTTAATAACAGCTTCTTCCTCGGCAGCAAGCTGATTCTGTCTAGGTTCAGGCCCAAGCTCTGCCACTTGCTAGCAGCCTCTAGGAGCACCAATTTCATTATCTATAAATATGGAAATTAAAATGCCCATTTCTTAAGGTTGTTTTCAGGATGTGTAAAGATAACCCATTTAACTTCATACAGTGCCGAATGCACAGACAAAAGACAACCCATGTCTCTTACCTTTGCCTTCCCTCCAAACAGGAATGGACAGATCCTCTTCACTTTGTGGCTGGTTTGGAAAGTGAGGCACCAGGCCCACACCAGTCCCACAGAAGTCATCAGTTCTGAGGATGCCTTCCTAGCTCATGACCATTTCCAGTTCCCTGGTAACTACGTGCTGACTCAAAGCGGTGAGCACAGAGCAGTTCCATCAGTGCCCCTCAGGCCACTTTTGATTGAACACAGAGATAGAATTGGGACCAAAGTAGGCCAGTCCCGTTCCTATCTGAGGACTTGGGAATGAGGTCATAAGACAAATGGTTCAAACTATATGCAGCTGGTACTAGGGCACATGACTTAGGAATGCTGCCAGGGGGTTCTAGCATACCAGTGGGACAAGTGGAGGTGCAGTCTCAGAAAGAGCAGAGGGATGCAGACAGGCAGCAGGGAGTATCCACGGGAGCTGAGGAAAGCCCAGCAGCCTCCCAGTTTCTGGTACTGGCCCTTCCTGAGGTAGCCCTGCTGCTCTCTTTCATCTTGAGGTACAGCCAACTGCCTAGTTATAACAAAGCCTTTAGGTCGCTTCTCCAGTTTGGTGGGCAAGATTTTCATAAGCCACAGACTTAACTGAGTAAGGAGTTAAGCTCGATTTAATGTCCCATTTGAAACCTCCTTCCATCGGATGGCAGAAAAGCAACCGTATCAGCTCCAGATAAACTCAGGCATTTCCAGCTGCTCTGACACTTTAGGGTTCACCCAAATTCAGGATATTCTCACAGGTGACCTTTTCTCCAGAATGGCACCACAAGGCTTCTTGAGTGTACTGGAATGGGAGACATTTAGTCTAGGATCATCCTATTGTTTATGATACAAATCTTAAGAATCTCACTTGAACTGGGTATGGTGTAAGCCTGGTGTAATCCCAGAATTTGAGATGTGGACCCAAGATGATCAGGAGTTTAAGAGCATCCTCAACCACATTCTAAGCTCAAGCTCAGCCTTGAGAATGAGAATCTGTCTCAAATAATAATAATAATAATAATAATAATAATAATAATAATAATAATGGTTGTTATAAAGAATCTCACTTGGAATGTCAGAAACCCAACTTGTATCATCATCATCATCATCATCATCATCATCATCATCATCATCATCCAGAACTGACTCAGAGTTCAAGTATCTTGTCGAGCCATTTCAGTGTGCTGACAGATGAGGAGGGCCATCAGGTGACTTCTAGGGTGGGCATATATACCATTCACCAGGCTATATGAGTTTGAGTTGATTTCTTGATTGCTGGGATATGAGAACCTGCCTCCCAAGAATGCTCCCCATCTTGCAAACCTATCACCCCACCATGATTCCAGGATCATCTCCTTCCAGACATTCAGCCTGCATTCCTCAGTAATTCTGTAACCTGGAGGAGACAAAAGGCTGAGCCAATGCTAGACTGGCATCTACAAGAGCAACTGAAACATGGTACCCATTCTCTTGAAGCCAGGCTGCTTCTAGAAGGAGGAAAGCAGAGGCCATTCCATCTAACAAGCTTGTCACTTGTTACTGAGTTTCAGGTCATCTTTGTCTTTTGGCCTATCGGGAAACTTGTCAACCCATTCTAGTCTCTCCCAGCATATAATGCAGTTGTAGGCCTCCTTCAGACATCCCAGCCTTGCTGCGCAGTTTCCTCCAAGAAAGGTAGAATGGGGGAAAGGTAGTATGGAAGAATTTTTTTCTTTTTTCTTTTTTTTTTTTTTTAGCACACTGGAAACCAGAAATTATAGTTGAGTTACTCCGAATAATCAATTAAAACCATTGTCTTTAAATTACATCCTTTAAATATATAGTATCTAACAGGGCTATAGAACTAATTGAAATCACAGGGATATAAGCTTGGGTATTTCTCTTTTTTAATATCTAAGTGGTGGGTACAGAATAGTATATTTGCAGAATAGCCAAATGCATGCCCGAAGCCTCCCATTTACCTTTTCTGCTGTCTGTTTGTCTGTCTGTCTGTCTTGTGTGTTTGTGAGGGGTGTGCACCAAAGTACACATGTGGAGGTCAGAGAACAACTTGGAGAGTTGGTTTTCTCCTCCCACTACAGGGATTCTGGGATGGAGCTTAGGAGGTCAAGCTATATCTCAAATGCCTTTACCTACTCTTTAGGCATCTTACTGGCCTCCATTTATCCACAGAAGTTTTTCTTTCATTATTTTAAAATAAATTCTAATTGTAAGCCGGGCGTTGGTGCACGCCTTTAATCCCAGCACTCGGGAGGCAGAGCCAGGCAGATCTCTGTGAGTTCGAGGCCAGCCTGGGCTACCAAGTGAGCTCCAGGAAAGGTGCAAAGGTACACAGAGAAACCCTGTCTCGAAAAAACCAAAAAAAAAAAAATTCTAATTGTATAAGAAAAGCATGATACAATATTAAGTAAAATGACACATATAAATACTTGTATACATACAAACCCAACTATGTCATACATACATTAACACATGCATAAGCATGCATGCATATATAGACACATAAAATATAAAAAAATAAGTAAACATATAGCCATTTCCATTACTGTTTTTTCCAATTTCCTTCCAATAATTTTATGACTGTTCTTGACTTTTCATTACTGTAATGAAAAGAAAGTTTTTTAAAGAGTGGAATGGGACTTCTAATTTTCATAAAAGGAAGAATAATTTGATAATTCTCTTTTGCTGTATTGCCTAAGAAAGCTGCACAAAATCTATCAAAATTATTTTAATACGTGGATGAACTGACAAGATAAAAGGAGGCACAGGTGTGTGCCTGACAGAAAGGGAAGTCAACAGAGAGGATGTGAGATGTTTCTACATCTGGGGTTGGCGAAGAGCTCCAGTGGTTTCTAAAGGGCTACACCCACAATGAAATATCAGAAAGCCATTACTACCACAGACAGGTAGAAAAGAATCTGTATGCTCTTAGTGGGAAAAAAATGATCACGTGAAAAACAAATTCTTCCTGGTCTGAATGTAGATTCAAGTTTGCAGGTAGCCCAGGACAAGAAGATAAGTGCTAGATGCTAAGTGACCAAAGATGTGGTCCAATACCAGATGATGAGTGCTCCCTAAGATGGTAAGTGACCAAAGAAGTGAGATAGAAACCAGGACAACTAGTGCTCCATTAAATGATAAGTAAGCAAAGAAATGATATAGGAACCAAGACTTAGAGTGCTCCCTAAGACGACCAGCAATCAAAGAAGTGGTCCAGGAGCCAAGACAACTAATGCTCCACTAAATAATTAGTGATCAAAGAGGTGGTCCAGGTGGGGAGACTCTCTGTGACACATGCAAAAGAGCTCTCGAGGGACTCATCTCCAGTGCAGGTCACAGGGCAGTCTCGTTGGACAAGTTTGCTAAAGATGAGCTCACAAACAAAAACAACAGGAAGAATCCTCCAGAAGAGTCAACAGACACACAAACCAGCACTAGAAGATCCTGAGAATTTCACACGATACAATGACGATATGAGAGAAATTGTCAAGCAATCATGTTCCAAGTAATTAAACCCTAGAATCTATAATTAAAACACTAGAAAAGGACAAATTGAATGAAAGTTGGTTTCACATGGTAGCCATGAGCATAGACACCAGAGCTCAATTGCTGTGTTTGAAAGCCAACACTACCATCTACAGTCCAGGTAGCTTTGGAAGACTCACCTCATAATTCCATGCTTAAGTTCCTCATCTGTCAAGTGCAGATATTAACAGTGCCCACAGTTGTGAGGCTGTGAGGATTAAATGCTTAGAAAATTACAAATATGCTGGGAATGGGCGGCTGCTATAGTTTGAATATTAAATATCTCCAAAGGCCTGTGTGTTAAAAGCTTGGTCCTCAGAGTTGTGCTGTTGGGAGGTTCTGGAACCATAAAGAGGAAGGGCTGTGCGGGAGGTCTTTAGGTCATTGGAACTATGCCTTTGAAAGAAATTGTGGGACCCCAGTCTTCCTCTTTTCTTCCTGGACATATGAACAGTTTTACCTCACTATGTTTCCACCACACTATCCTTCTTCAGCAAAGGCTAAAGCCAACAAGGCCAATTATTCATGGACTGGAACTTCCTGGGAGTTAAACCATTTATCTTTAAAAGTCAATTGTTTCAAACATTTTGTTATAGTAACAGAAAATTAACCAGCACTGTTGTTATTATTATCAAAAAATGGATGGGAGGAGATTTTGAAAAGAAACAGAATGTCTAGAAACCACACTAGAGTCACTGAATTGAGTTATTTATCTATTTATTCTGGCAATCAAACCCAGGGCCTCACATGTGCTAGGTAAGTGCTCTACCACGGAACCACAACCCAAGATATTGAAATTAAAAGTGAGCTGATGAGAAAGAAATTGAAGACAGAATTAATAAATTAGAAGGACCATTTGAAGAAATTACAGCAAGTGTAGCAAGAGGGTAAAGAGATGGAAAGTGTAAAAAGCAGTTAAAAGACACTATGAATAGATGGTTCAGTATGTACAGAGACGGAGTCGGACTGCAAAGAGTTATGAGTGAGAAGTCCAGGAGCAAAGGAAGAAAAGAAGGCTTAGCCTCAAGGCACACACTCAATCTAGGCAAAGACTTGAAATAACTCTACCCTAGACACTGTGTGGGAGAATCACAGAACACAAGGAAGAGGCTGTAAGCATGACCAGAGATGAAAGCCTGCCAACTATACAACAAAGCAAGGGACGGCGGGTTACTCACCAGTTACAGCAAGGCAAGAAGACAACAGGAACACGTTATCAAAATGTAGAGGGAAAGAAAGCCACAGTTTAGAGTTTGGTAACTAGCTGAGCCAATCAAAAGCGAAGCAGAAAAAGGTATTTTATTTTTTAAGGTAAAGCCTGAAGGAACCTATCACTCAGATTCTCACAGGAAATATCACCGTGGGTAAACTCCAGGGAGGAGGAAACCAAAGTCGGAGAGAAATGGAAGAGAGAAATAATGATCTCCAAAGACAAACAGCAGGTGAATCTGACCCACCACTGGCTGACGCTGTCACAACAGCTGGAAACAACTAGCAAAGCCTAAAACCGAGGAGGAACCCAAGTACAGGAAGAGCAAAAGACAGCTGAGTGGTGCTGAAGTGCCCTGAGGTCATATAGCCTTCTGGGAGAAAGACAGAGAGATCGACAAGCTTTCAACTATGTGTAATACATGCTGAAGTTCAAGGTAACTACTGAAAGAAAAGAAATGCATTATCTCCAAACAAAAGTAAAGGGGAAAATAAACTTCAATCCAATGCAGAACAGAGAAGGAAAAAAGAAGCGGAGCGAAACATGGTAAAAAGAAAGCTTTCTCTGGTGTGATAAGTGAGCTAAACTACATGGGTAATTCATATATACAGACATGTATGCACACACGTGTGTATATATATATATATATATATATATATATATATATATATATATATACATGTTTCATACACCCACAAACATAAAAATAGACTTCAGATATGAAAAACGAAAACCCAACAACAGCTTGTCCATCATGGGCACATTCAAGACCTAATATTCTATAAAGACTGAAAAATAATGAAAGGCACACATAGTAATTACTCCAAGCTAGGAACCCACAGGGCATCGTTTAGTGGCCACAACGGAAGCCAGAAGTTAGTGGAATTACGTTGGTATTAGATAAAAGAGACTTTTCAAGACTTAGGGATGAAAACAGTTTGTGCCAAAGAGAGCTAACTCTTGAGGAGTGAGCATGCTTAGCCCCACGGGCGGCAACACTGCCCACTAAAGCTTGAGGCATGTGGCTACGGTAATGCCAGAGTCATTGGTGGCCTTCACGCTGCATGTTAGGAAATGAAACCCAGAAAGATGTCGAGACCAATGCCCATTTTATAGTTGTGAGAACAAACACACAAATCCACAAACCTAGAACCTAGGAAATAACGAAAACAAGAACGAGAATCGATGGAAGGGAAGACTGAGAAATGCTGAATGAAAATCACAAACCTAATGCAGTTAATAAAGAAATGAGCACGATGACACAGAATACCGAAGCAGACTAGAAAAAGGACCATGTTGGGGGACTAACCTTCTCCTTTCAAAACTGACCGCAAAGTCGCACAGACCAAGCTAGCGCAACATATAAAGCCGACTAGTCAAACATACTGAGGAATTCAGTGGGAGGAGAGGACTCTTCTTTGCAAATGGCACCAGAACTCTGCATCACATATAAAAATGGGTCATAAATCCAAAACTACAAAACCTGTAGAAATCTTCACCAACCCCAAATCTGACAGAGGGTTGATTTCCAAAATATACAAAGAACTCAAGAAACTAGATATGGACAAACCAAATAATCAAAAAAAAAAAACCAAAAAAAAAACCAAAAAAAAACCCCACAGAATTCTCAACAGAAGAATCTCAAATGCTGAGAAACACTTAAGGAGATGTTCAACATCCTTAGCTATCAGGGAAATACAAATCAAAACGACTCTGAGATTCCATTTTACACCTGTCAGAATGGCTAAGATCAAAAACACAAGCAACAGCTCGTGCTGGAGAGGATGTGGAGCAAGGGGAACACTGTTGGTGGGAATGCAAACTTGTACATCACTTTGGAAATCAGTATGGCAGTTTCTCAGAAAACTGAAATCAATCTACCTCAGGACCCATCTATACTGCTCTTGAACATATACCCAAAGGATGCACAATCATACCACAAGGACACTTGCTCAGCTATGTTCATAGCAGCTTTATTTGTAATAACCAGAATCTGGAAACAACCTAGATGCCCCTCAACCAAAGAATGGATAAAGAAAATGTGGTACATTTACACAATGGAGTATTACTCAGCTGTCAAAAACAAAGACACCAGGAAATTTGAAGGCGAATGGATGGAACTAGAAATAATCATCTTGAGTACAGTAACCCAGACTGAGAAAGACAAACATGGTATGTACTTACTCATAAATGGATATTAGCTGTAAAATAAAGGATAACTAGGCTACAATCCATAACCCCAAAGAGGCTAGGTAACCCAAGGAGGGTTCATGGGGGAACACTCAGATCTCCCTGGGAAGGGGAATAAAAGAGATTTTGTGAATGAACTGAAGACAAGTCAAGATGGGAACATGAGCAATCAGGTTGGAGAGTTGAGGAGGGAGAATACTGAAAGAGACTACTGGAAAGGAGGTGCATTTCAGAATCAGGTAAAAAACCTGGCCCAAGGGAATCTCCCAGGAATCTACAAGGAAGACCCCAGCTTAGAGTCCTAGCAATAGTAGATACACAGCTTGAACTGACCATCTCCTGTGACCAGATTGGTGCCTAACCCAATTGTCAGCAGAGAGGTATCATCCAGCAACTGATGGAAACAGATACAGACCCATAGCCGAACGTTAAGTGGAATTCAAGGAATCTCGAAGAAGAGGAGGAGAAAGGATTGTAGGAGCCAGAGGAGTCAAGGACACCACAAGAAAGTTCACAGAATCAACTAGCCTGGGCTCATAGGGCTCACAGATACTGAAGTGACAACCAGGAAGCCTGCATGGGACTGACATAGGACCTCTGCATATGTGTGACACTTGTATAGCTTGGTCCCCTTTGGAACTCCTAACAGCGGGAACAGGGCCTGTCTCCTGCTCTTTTACTGACTTTTGGGACCCTACTCCTCATACTGGTCACCTTGCCCAATCCTTAATATGTGGGGAGGTGTCCAGCCTCACTGCATCTTGATATGCCATGTTTTGTTGACACTCATGGGAGACCTGCCCCTTCCTAAAGAAAAGGAGGAGGAGGAGTGGATTTGGGGGTGGGGTAGAAGCAGAGGGGGGGGAGGGAGGGGAAACCACCGCCAGGATGATAAATAAATAAATAAATAAATAAATAAATAAATAAAATTTATTTTAAAAACCTGTAGAAGAAAGCATGGGGAAAATCTTCATAATCTTTAATAAGACTGAACGGGAACTTATATCCAAAATATATTTATGAATTTTTGTAACTCAAAAGAAACAAAACAACTCAGAAGTTGGGGAAAAGATTTGGCTAGAACTTTCTCTAAGGAAAATGAACAGAGCGCTAACAAGCAAAAAGAGATGTTCAACACCATTAGTCACTAGAGAAATACAAGTCAAAATCACAGTGGGATGCCACTTTATGCTCACTAGAATGCCTATAATTAGAAACAAAACAAAAGATACATAATAACAAGTGCTGGTAAAGGTACAGGGAAACCAGAGCCTTTATGTATTGTCCATGGACTGTGAAATGGGCAGTCACACCAGAAGAAGTTGGGAAATTCCTGAAATGTTAAATATGAACTTAATATATGACCTAGAAATTCTGTGTTTATTATACACACCAGGAATAAAAACATACATCCACACAAAACTGACATAGCAGCATTATTAATAACCAAAGATTGGAAACAGTCCAAAGACTCATTATTTGGGAATGGGTAAACAAAAGTGGTATCTATATAAGAGGATAACACACAGCAATAAAGAGGAATAAAACAGACCTAAATTACAATATGAATGGACCTCAAAAACTTGCTAACTGAAAAAAAAATTAGTCGTAAGACATCATATATTGCACATCTGCATTTATATAAAAGGCCTCAACTAGTTCACACTACAGAGGTAGAACACAGATCAGCAAGTATGTGTGGCTAGAGAGGGAAGAATGGGTAAGGATGTGTATCAACTACTGTTCTTGCTGTTGTGAGAAAACACCTGACTAGAAGCAACTTAAGAAGCAAGAGTCTATTTTCCTCCCCAGTTTAAAGGAAATGGGCCATCACGGTGGGGAAGGGACGTGCTTGTGAACCCGGAGCATGAGGTGATCACAGCCGGAGGCAAGCGCTCAAATGCCTGTGCTTATGGAGACATTCCCCGAGTCACACTGGCCACAACAGGTGCTTAGTGGGTGTGGGGATTCCTTTAAGATTAATGAAGACAGTCTGAAATTATGGTACAGTAAGGACTGCATGACTTTGTGAGTGTGATAAAAACCACAGAGTCACACATTTTAAAAGGGCAGGTTTACAGCATATATAATTTTTTAAATGCGGGGTTAGGGAAAGCAAGATGCTTGTTACATATGGATTCTGCACCACCTTGGCAACACTTCTATGAATCTAAAAATATTCCAAAATAAAAGTAAACAATAACCACTGCAAGCCTTTGGTGCACTCTGTTAAGACAGTGATCACACAGTTAGATGTGACAGAGGAAAACTACAAAGCAGGGAAGCCACATGTAACTGATGCTAAGGACAGTTCTGGACCAGGCTGTGCAGGGGCCATCTCTTCATTATTACCACCCGTCAGGTTTCCGATCACAATGAATCCCACAGTGTTTCACGGGTTGAGGTAAGAAACCAGCTGTATTGGAGAAAATCTACAACACAGGGGTCAGGACAGGGAGACAAGGTGTGTGGTCTGAGGTCCTCCATTGTGGAGAGAAGCTCAGGTGCTCAGGGCTACAAGTGAGACTTACAGAGGGCTTGCACTCATGGAGCCATATTTAGTGATTTTAATCACTTTCTGTAGCTAATTCCCCCTGCCTGGCTAATTTTTAAATAAACTTTAATAGATGTGCATGTATAAATGCAAAAAAATGTTGCATATAGAGGATTTGGCAGTACATGCAGTCTTGAGCCTCCACTGGGGGCCTTAGAATATATATAGAGAATATATATATAGCTAAAACTACTGCATTACATTATTAATTTTTGAAATTATGGCAAAGCACGCATACATTGGCATGTTGGCCATTTTAGGCAAACAGCTCAGGGGAATTAAGCACATTGATTTGATGATGCCACAGGAGCAATACTAATATCCAGTTCTAGAACATTTTCATCATGCCAAACAGAAGCTCTGTAACACTACACAATAACTCCCTGTTCCTCCTCCCCCAGGCCCTGCTAAACAGTAGCTTACTTTCCACCCTTGTGAACTTGCCTACTCCCAGATAGTTCATGTAAGTAGACTCATTTCATAGGAACATTCTCTGCATTTGAGAGATTTTTCAAGGTTCATTCATATTATTGTCTGTGACACAAAATTATTGTGTATGACCAAATAATATCCCGTTGTTTAAACCACGTTTTGTGTATGCCTTCATCTGTTGATAGACACTTGGGTCATTCCCACTGCGGTGTCCAACATAGCTCCAGGGGCGGGCCTGACGGGGGCAGAGAGGGACTGAAGAAAAGACAACACACGGATGCATGAAAGAGCTGGGATCGGGTGGTCTGGACTCTCTGTGGAGAAGCTGCAGCACCCGGGAAGCTCAGTGTGTTTACTATATAGAGTTGAACAGAGAGGTGGGGTTATTGCATATAACGGAACAAGGAGGCAGGGTCCTTATACAGCTGAATCAAGGAGGCAGGTTTAGCTAACCTCAGCAGGAGCAGTCTCTGTAGGGGAACAGTCTTTGGGTGGTAAATATTAGGGGTGGGGAGAAAGCTATGGTGAATATTTTCTGCACATATAGTCAATATTTGGACTCAGACCTCTGAGGAAGGCATCACAATCCCTCTAAGCCTCATGCCCAGGGGGGAAGGCTTTGCCATCTTCCCATGAGTCTGAGGCTATGGGGGTCCTTGACGTGGCATGTCCATGTTAACAACACACATTTGTTCAGGACTTCACTCTCTCAGGGCTTCCTATATTCTTCTACTTCTGGCTGTCATGAGTGTGGGACTAAGAATCTCAGCATACTAGAGTCTCTGCAAGCCCTGCCCTAAAGCCTGTAGGCCTACGCTGAGCCATACACTCGCTCTTTCCTCCATGTCCTCCTTGAAGGATGAGTTGGGGTCCCTGAGGTGGTACCCTCACTGACCTCAGCATCTTGGAGAGTTGTCTATGCCCATTAGTCTTTGCTGCAGGAGGTTAGAATTATGGCCCCATCCTTAGAAACCACTACTTGGCCTTCGCTATGCACAGTAAGCTCGCCCAAGCCATGGGGGACACAGGCTGGTTCTAAAAGCCTTGGCAGCCACCCAGTAACTGATGTTACTCACGAGCTGAGCTGCCTTGGGAGCTCTTGGTGCCCTCTTTCCTGCAGCTATCATCTGACCTCAGGAGACTTGCTAGGAGGCCGGCCACAGTAAAAACACCAACGTGGTGTCTGTCCAGCGCCCAGGGTAGCATGCCCAGTGATCTGTGGCGGTCACACATATGTGCGTCCACTCTCTGCTCCACAGTCAAAATGTATACTATCTAGTCCTTGCCTGGACCAGGCCCAGTGCCACGCTTGCCCATCTCTCATGTAACACTCATATCATCCACCACACGGCCAGTTGAGGAAACAAAGGCTCAGGGTTAAGTTGCCTGCCCATGACCGACACTACAAATCACAAGGGTAGGGCTGGATCTGTCTGATTCCAAAGTCTCTATTCTTGATGACATCAGAGGACCCAGAGGGAGAAGCACCGTGACAGTGGAAAGGTGTGCCCACTGGAGCCCTCTGCCTCTACCACCATGCTCCTCTCACAAGCTCTGCCACTCCCCTTGAGCAAAGCGAACAACATTTCTAAGTCTTCTCACCTCAAAAGGCAGTGGCTAATGGTGCCCCCTCCACAGTTCCTCTGAGTTGAATGAACTGTCTCTATAAAGCTTCTCACGGTGGTGGCTGATGCAGAACTCCCACGTCTCAGCTCCGTGTCATGCTGGAGCAGAACCAAACAGTTGGCATTAAATCGGATCCCCGATGACCCCGGTTTAGACGTGCTGTCTTCTGTCAACTCCACCATAAAGGAACATGGCTGTACGTGTCACGTGGAGGTAGAAAACACCAAGAGACTGTGCCAACCTAGCCAAAGGCAGATGTTTTGGACTTACTGTAAAACTCGGCTTATTTTGGTAATAAGCAAAGAGAAAACAGACTCCAGTGGCCATCAAATGAAGAGGGATTTACTGACACAGGAAGAGGAAGGGGAGGTGGATCTGGCCCCAGGCAGTTTGCCCCAGCATCCAGTTCTCTTGCTCTTGTTCTCTGTCCTGTGTTGCTGTCTGCTGGATGTAGTGGGTGGCTGTTTGAGCCAGGCCCTGAAGCACTGCCCCTAGTGAGGTAGCAGGTAGCTGTTATACCTGCCTAAGACCTTGAGGTACATGCCCCTGGGACGTGGTTGCTGGGGGACCCTTAAGCCCTGGAATGCACATATGCGCTCTCTCTCTTTGCTACCTCATGGTTTTGGATGCTGGTACGGACCAGGGCTGAGCTCGCCAGAGAACCGTGTTGGACTGTGCCTCATCCTTCCAGGATCTGTGACAAATTCTTTTATTCTCTTCAGGGTCCTTCTGCTGTAGTATTCCATGCAACCAGGAGCTGGAAGGTATTCACACTGTCCCAGCTTGGTAACTCAAGAGGATGGGGACACTGAGTCTCCAGGAGAAATATTAATTGGGGATATTTTGTTGCGGTTACTTTTGGTTTTTTACACAGAACTTTGACATTTTATTCAGGCATCTCAAACTTCTAGGTTCAATCAATCTTCCTGCCTTATCCTCCAAACAGTTTAGATGACAGTACATACTACCACACCCACCACACATTTCTGAGTTCTTCCCTGTGTAGGGCTCGTGCCACAAAGGTTATGTACAGCCGGGCGTTGGTGGCGCACGCCTTTAATCCCAGCACTCGGGAGGCAGAGCCAGGCAGATCTCTGTGAGTTCGAGGCCAGCCTGGGCTACCAAGTGAGCTCCAGGAAAGGCGCAAAGCTACACAGAGAAACCCTGTCTCGAAAAACAAAACAAACAAACAAAAAAAAGGTTATGTACAGTCCTCGATTTAACCATTGCAACACCTCACAGCCACTCACATGATGGCACTGGGGATGAAAGAGGTTGCTGGCTCCACCGTCCTGTGCCCATCCCTCCATCTGACCAACAGGAGGATTTGAGATTCTTTTTTTCTTTCTTTTCTTTTCTTTTCTTCCTTTCTTTCTTCAAGGCAGACTTTCGCTGTGTAACAGCCCTGGCTGTCCTGGAATCCTCTGGCCTTGAACTTACAGAGCTCCAACTTGCCTCTGCTTCCTGAGTGCTGAGATTAAAGGCGTGCACCACCACCACAGGATTTGAGATTCTATGATCCTGTGACACAAGCCAGAGGGTATAAGTTGCTGTCATATGTGGGTTCCACCACCAGACTGTTGAGAGGTCCGTCAAGGAAACGCATCCTGTTACAGCTCGCTGCTCGTCCTCTTGCTGGCCATCACTGGCTGGCCAGTGTGATCAGCCCCGACGCTGCTCAGCTACAGCATCACAGCCGGGTGAGTTCACTCCGGTAGGGGAAGGGTTGACATTACATTCTTCAAGTCACCGCAGCATACAGAAAGCAAGCTGTCTGCTCTGCTGATAGATGGTAGAGCTCAGGTGCAAACCCTGTGCCGCTGAGTACCGATGGCTCCCTGCACAAGGGTGGGCTCCAGATGGCTTCTCCAGACTTCCCATTGGTTCAGCTGGACTGGGAAACTCTTTATCACTGTGAGTTCAGTTTTCCCCTTGAGACCCAAAAGAGCATTACAACACTCCCGAGTTACAGAAAATGGGCTGTTTGGATGACTAATATCGCCCTGTGGGTAAAGGAGTAGCAAGGTATGAAAGAAACCTGGAGAGGAAAAGAAGTGATTGACGGTAACTTGATAATTTCTACACTGTCACCTTTATGTCACCATGATACAATACCTGAGATAAAAGGAGAGATGACTTAGTTTTAGGTTCATGGTTTCAAGAGGTTCAAAATCTGTGGTCACTCAGCCTGTGGAACACAGTGGCTGGGAGCAATGCGGCTCACTTCCTGGTGACTGGGAGGAGGGTTGGGGAGGAACATGTCCCCAGTGACCTAACTTCCTCCACCCAAGTCTCATCTCCCCCATAGCATGTGAGGCCTATGACCAAGCCTCCAACACAGGCTATGGAGGACATTTAAGATGTGAGTGATACTATAAAGCCAGTGTCATTCTGAGGAACAGCTGGCCCTTGTTGTAGACTATTATTTTAAGGTATGTTACTTTTGTTTATGTTGCATTTGTTTAACTCTGTAAAGCTGTGGTACTGTGCCTGTCTAAAATACCTGATGATCTAATAAAGAGCTGAATGGTCAATAGTGAGGCAGGAGAGAGAAATAGGAGGGGCTGGCAGGCAGAGAGGATAAATAGAAGAAGAAATCTGGGAGGAGAAAAAGAAGCAGAAGCCAGAGAAAGAGGAAGAATCCAGGGGCTAGCCACCCAGCTACACAGCAAGTCAGGAAGTAAGGGTAAGATTTACAGAAATAAGAGAACAGGAAAAGCCCAGAGGCAAAAGATAGACGGGTTAATTTAAGTTAAGGAAAGCTGGCAAGAAACAAGCTAAGCTAAGGCCAGGCATTTATAAGTAAGATTAAGCCTCTGTGTGTGATTTATTTGGGAGCTGGGTGGCAGGTCCCCACAAAAGAGTACAAAACAAACAACAGACCCCATGCAGCCCTATTTTTTAGAGCAATAGCTTCCATCCTCTTTTCTTCCTTGCATGCTGGGGATGGACCAAGGAACCATGTGCATGCGGTGAGCTGCACCCCAGTCCTTCTCCAGGTGGAAGTAAACATCATTGTACCAGCCTTTTTCTTTTGGGCCACCAACTGGCTCCCAAATCATGGCACAGAGACTTATTAGTTTTAAATGCTCAGCCTAGCTTAGGCATATTTCTGGCTAGCTCTTTTAACTTAAATTAAGCTCGCTCTCTCTCTCTCTCTCTCTCTCT
>CABHPR010127578.1:29033-91590 GCA_902168415.1 Peromyscus melanophrys
ATCAGCTTGATACAGTACAAATTCTTTATCCTAATAGTGAAATGTTTCATTGAGGCTTGCTCAGTAATTGAGTAAAACCAAAACTTATTATAAGCCACAGTCATCCTAGGGTCCTCCCTGCTATATAGCCTCTCTGGTTCTGTGGGTTGCAGTCTGATAGTTCTTTGCTTTATATCTAGTATCCACTTATGAGTGAGTACATACCATGTTTGTCCTTCTGGGTTTGGGTTACCTCACTCAGGATGATATTTTTTAGTTCCATCCATTTGCCTGCAAATTTCATGCTGTCATTGTTTTTCTCTGCTGAGTAGTACTCCATTGTGTATATGTACCACATTTTCTTAATCCATTCTTCAGTTGATGGGCATCTAGGTTGTTTCCAGGTTCTGGCTATTACAAATAGTGCTGCTATGAACATAGTTGAGCATGCATCTTTGTGGTTTGATTGAGCATTCCTTGGGTATATGCCCAAGAGTGGTATGGCTGGGTCTTGAGGTAGATCGATTTCCAATTTTCTGAGAAACCGCCATACTGATTTCCACAATGGTTGTACAAGTTTGCATTCCCACCAACAGTGGAGGAGTGTTCCCTTTGCTCTGTATCCTCTCCAACATTGACTGTCATTAGTGTTTTTGATCTTAGCCATTCTGACAGGTGTAAGGTGGTATCTCAGAGTCGTTTTGATTTGCATTTCTCTGATAATTAAGGGTGTTGAGCATTTCTTTAAATGTCTTTCAGCCATTTGTGATTCTTCTTTTGAGAATTCTCTGTTTAGCTCTTTAGCCCATTTTTTAATTGGATTGTTCAGTATTTTGATGTCTAGTTTCTTGAGTTCTTTATATACTTTGGAGATCAGTCCTCTGTCAGATGTGGGGTTGGTGAAGGTCTTTTCCCATTCTGTAGACTGCCATTTTGTCTTATTGACCGTGTCCTTTGCTCTACAAAAGCTTCTCAGTTTCAGGAGGTCCATTTTATTAATTGTTGTGCTCAGTGTCTGTGCTGTTGGTGTTTTATTTAGGAAGTGGTCTCTTGTGCCAATGCATTCAAGAGTACTTCCTACTTTCTCTTCTACTAAGTTTAGTGTAACTGGATTTATGTTGAGGTCTTTGATCCACTTGGACTTGAGTTTTGTGCATGGTGACAGATATGGATCTATTTGTAATCTTTTACATATTGACATCCAGTTATGCCAGCACCATTTGTTGAAGATACTTTCTTTTTTCCATTGTATAGTTTTGGCTTCTTTGTCAAAAATCAGGTGTTCATATGTGTGTGGATTAATGTCAGGGTCTTCAATTCGATTCCATTGGTCTGTATGTCAGTTTTTATGCCAGTACCAAGCTGTTTTTATTACTATAGCTCTATAGTAGAGCTTGAGGTCAGGGATGGTGATGCCTCCAGAGGTTGCTTTATTATACAGGATTCTTTTAGCTATCCTGGGTCTTGTGTTTTTCCATATGAAGTTGAGTATTTTTCTTTCCACGTCTGTGAAGAATTGTGTTGGGATTTTATAGGGATTGCATTGAATCTGTAGATTGCTTTTGGTTAAGACTGCCATTTTTACTATGTTAATCCTACCTATCCATGAGCATGGCAGATCCTTCTATTTTCTGATATCATCTTCAATTTCTTTCTTTAGAGACTTAAAGTTCTTATCAAACAGGTCCTTCACTTGTTTAGTTAGTGTTATCCCGAGGTATTTTATAGTATTTGTGGCTATTGTAAAGGGTGATGTTTCTCTGACTTCTTTCTCAGCCCTTTTATCATTTGTGTATAGGAGGGCTACTGATTTTTTTGAGTTAATCTTGTATCCTGCCACTTTACTGAAGGAGTTTATCAGCTGTAGGAGTTCCCTGGTATAATTTTTGGGGTCACTTATGTATACTATCATATCATCTGCAAATAGTGAAAGTTTGACTTCTTCCTTTCCAATTTGTATCCCCTTGATCTCCTTTTGTTGTCTTATTGCTCTAGCTAGAACTTCAAGTACTATGTTGAACAAATATGGGGAGAGTGGACAGCTGTTTTTCTTTATCTACTTTCTTCTGCCTCAGGACATACTACCTTTCTTACTTCTGTACATCTGACTTTCACTGCTTCTCTATGTCTGGCTGGCATCTGGCCCTGGGTGTGTCCCTCATTCTCTCCTCATTCTCCTCCTCCTCCTCCTCCTCCTCCTCCTCCTCCTCCTCCTCTCATTCTTCCCTTCTTTTCTCTGAGCCTAGAGTTCTCCTCCCTATTTATTCTCTCTGTCTGCCAGCCCCAGTTATCCTTTCTCTGCCTAGCTATTGGTCATTCAGTTCTTTATTAGATCAATCAGATGTCTTAGGCAGGCACAGTGAAACAGATGCAACACATCTTTACATAATTAAACACATATCCTTAAATCATTAAATAAATGCAGCCAGAAACAAAAGTAACACACCTGTACACAGTTAAAGTGATACTCTGCAGCATAAACAAATGTAACACATCTTTGCCTAGTTAAAATAATATCCACAACACATGGTTTTCAAACAAAAGAAATACGTAAAATAAAAAGAAAATCATAAAACCAAATCAAAACTACCATCTCCACTTCATCGGAATGTCATTTCTAAATTGTCTCTACCCAGACATGGAGAGATAGAGACTATTTTTGTGAACATAGTCATACTTTAAATTTCTCATGCTGACTTCTAATGACATTCATTTTAAGGAGAAAGGATCCAGCCAAATCGCATGCAAATATTTAAAGAAGAGAAACTGAACTGAAGCAATTACTAAACTCTATTCTTTTGGGATAGGAGTTATCTCTCTGTAGAGATGAGGGCCCTGATAGATTATAAACTAGTCATCAACAGCCTACAGAGAAAGTGAAATGAGTTGGATGAGTGGATGAAGGTGACCACGACTACTTGTGACTACTCCCCAACTGCAATGCAAGTTTACGTCTCTGGCTGGACCTAGGGAGCATATAAAGGGTCTGGAGATCCTGCACTGCACTCAAAAGTGCCCAATCTCAAAGACGACCCGACTCTATATCCAATTCCTGCCTCAAGTCTCTTAAGTCCTGTGGAGTGTCTCTCATTCTCCCCTCTAAAGCTTCATTTCTCTTCATACACTCCTTGTATGATTTGACTTATCTTTCTTGGGCATGAGACAACAAATCCGGAAACCTTGGCTTAGGGTGGCTTTGGTGACTGTAGATCATCTGGTACCCTGAATCCCCAAATTAAGATCACCAAGACCTTAGAAGGGCTCCTTCGCACTCAATAAACCCGTTTCATCTCTATCCGAACAGTGAGTCAGTGAGTTTTTGTCTTGTTTTTTAATATCTATTTAAATGGCCAGAGAAATCTTACAGAAATCTCAGCAACTGGGAAACTGAGTTAGGATGTAGAATGGAAGCCTGTAAGAAATGAAGCAGCCAAGGAGAATGGAAGAGACTCGGGTCTACCTCAAAACCACTAGAAAACAAACAAAGCCTGAGAGGTTGGTGTCCCCAGACTCTGCAGCTTAGTATCTGAGGGACGGGGGAGTCAAGACCCAGGGTTTGAGACTTAGCCATTGTAGTGCAGAACAGGGATGAGGAGTGCTTGGCTTCGTGAGGCCCAGAAACGGCTTTCAGGGTGGGTCCAATTGCCTGTTCTTGTGACCTAAAGGCTGCAGGCTGAGAGATAAGCCAACTTGTCTGGTTTTGCAACCCCCTGGCTCCAGTGTGGTGGTGGGAAAGGAGGCCTGCTTTCCAGAAGTCCAATGGGCAGCAGCTTTCTTGAAGCCTTGGGCCTGGTTTTGGACTGAGGGATTTCCTTTAGAGCCCGCTTGGATAATACAGGGAGACTTTGTCTCAAAATACAGAACAAGGGTAGAAAATAAAAGTAGTAATTTTCTGCTCTAAACATTCAGCCTGGGTGGCAGTAGCTGGACTGGCAGCTGCTTGCAGGTGTCCGTGTTCTCCCTTCATCTGGGTCAGGAGCTAACCTGACTCGAGGCACCTTCATCTAGAAAGTGGACCAAGGGTTTCACTTCTTATTTTCTACACACAGGTTCTTGTGTTGCTGAACTACTGACTCATTCTATCAAATTGCACCGTCATTCTATCAAAAAGCAAGCCACCTGCATGCTTACCCAAACAAGACATTCTGCTTTTCTCTTGCCTCCCACCATACAGGGCAGTTTTGTTTATTTTCTACTCAGAACTTTGGAAATGACCCTCTATTGCTTTCTGTCACTAAAGCTTTTTTGTTTGTTTTTCACTGAATCCAGGCCCTGACGTCTTGCTTTTATGGAGCAGTGGTGAAGCAACTTCCTCAGGATATTTGAGTGTCTGCCAGTTTCTGGTGGATTTCCTGGAACAAAAACCATTCATTCATTTATATTAATTTTTTGGTAGCATACAAAGAATGGATTTCATTGTGACATTGACATACATATATATCATTATACTTTTTCTTTTTGGGTTTTAGAGACAGAGTCCTGGCTGTCCTAGAGTTCAGTATGTAGACCAGGCTGGCCTCGAACTCGCAGAGATCCACTTGCCTCTGCCTCCTGAATGCCGGGATTAAAGGCGTGCCCCACCTTCCTGGCATTATACGTTTTCTTCTTCACTCACACTTCCACACAACTGTTCTCCCACGTAGCTCCTCTCCCCATCTTGCTGGCTCTCCCCACTTCTGCTTCCATGACACATATATTCCACCCCTCTCTCCCTCCCCCTTCAG
Source organism: Peromyscus melanophrys (assembly GCA_902168415.1). Classification (NCBI taxonomy): domain Eukaryota; kingdom Metazoa; phylum Chordata; class Mammalia; order Rodentia; family Cricetidae; genus Peromyscus; species Peromyscus melanophrys. The sequence continues at coordinate 33,737 of CABHPR010127578.1, forward strand.
ACCTCTTCCTTCTTTCTCATGATCCCCTTTCAGAGTTGGTTTATTTTAGCTAACACCATGATCGCCAGGTCCATCTTGTAAATGGCATAACTCCATTCTTCAGAGCCGAGCAAAGTTCCAATCTATAGAATGCACGTTTTCTTCCACCACTGGTCTGTTGATGGGCATCTAGGCTGGTTCTGTAACTTTCTATTGTGAATAGAGCAGTGATACCCACGGATGTGCAGCTAGCTCTGTTGTGGGCTGGTGTACAGTTCTTTGGGTATACATAGTCCCAGGAGAGGTATCACTGCATCATATGGTAGGCCTAGCTTCTGTTTCTTAAGGAGTCACCATGCTGACTTCTATAGTGGTAGGCCTAGCTTCAGTTTCTTAAGGAGTCACCATGCTGACTTCTATAGTGATAGGTCTAGCTTCCGTTTCTTAAGGAGTCACCATGCTGACTGCTATAGTGGCTGTACCAATTCCCACCCCCACCAGCAGTGTATAAGGAAGAACAGAGTGTATTCTTTCATTGTGAAGATTCACATCCTAATTTCAGAGAAAATTTTCTGTATTATGCCTCTAGATTTTGCCTTTTTTCCTCTTGGTCAGTTATTTTTTTAAAATCCTTTGCTTTTGCCACCCTAACCCCTTTCCCTTATGTCATCAATTTAATTTTTAAACATGTTGACATGTTTTTGGGGGGAGGGCGGGGTTTCACTATGTGGCTCTGTCTTAGTTAGGGTTTCTATGGCTATGATAAAACATTATGACCACAGAAACTTGGGGAGGAAAAGATTTATTCAGCTTATGCTTCCACATCATAGGTCATCAGCAAAGAAAATCAGGACAGTAACTCAAGAGGGCAGGGACCTGGAGGCAGGAGCTGATGCAGAGGCCATGGAGGGCTGCTGCTTACTGGCTCGCTCATCATGGCTTGCTCAGCCTCCTTTCTTATAGAACCCAGGACCACCAGCCCAGAGGTAGCCCCACCCACAATGAGCTGGGTCCTCCCCCATCAATCAATAACTAAGAAAATGCCTTACTGGCTTGCCAACAGCCCAATCTTATGGAGGCATTTTCTTAATTGAGGATGAGTCTAGCCAGTGTCAAGTTGGCATAAAACTCACCAGTACAGATTCAGACTGGCTTCAAATCAGGATCCTCTGTCTCCACCACTGAGGTACTGGGATCATAGGTGTGTGCCACCACATCCGGGTCTTTCTAGCTCATTTATTTCTTCTATGATATTCTCTAGCCACATTGTTTATTTCTGCAGCTAGTCTTTTTCTCTCCTGTTGCTCCATCTGGTCATGTTTGAATATGTGTTTTAGGCATTCATGTTCTGAGTTTCTTGGGAGCGCAGTACACCTGCAGGGACTTCTGTCCCTTACATGAGCTTTTCTAAATTGGGTCCACCTGTTCCCCACACGGCCCCCTCTTCTGACCACAGCACACTTAGATAGTTGCCAGATCACTTTAAAAAAATTGCTCCCATCTGTGGTGTGCTACTCTGTTTACCCCCTTGTTGGTTTCATACAATGTTAGGGTAGGTGCCTTGTTATATTTCCCGCTTTGTTTGGCTGCCATTTCTCTTCCCTTGTGAGCTTATACTCTGTGTTTTCCTGCAGAAGTTAACACTAAAAATCTTCAACAATCAATATGACATAGATATTGATCAAGCAGTACAGGTGATGGCCATAGCTCTTGCAGGGTCAGAGGGTCCCTGCTAGGTCTAATATTACTCCTGTAGGTGCTGGACTGTGGGGTAGCCTTTGTGGGGAGCTTCTTGTGAGAGGGGCTAGGAAAGCCAGACAGTATGAGATGCTCAGTTTATTTACCTGAAAGTATTCTGATGCCATAATGACCAGCACAACCATACACTGTGGTACCAGTCAACTATAAGCCCTTCCTGGCAGTGTCTTGTGTCTGTACAGGAAGGATGGAGGGGTGAACAAGCATGTATACAGGTGTGCTAATTAGCTGTCTGCCACTGTAATGAAATACCTACATGTCTTAGTTACTGTCCTACTGTTGTGAAGAGACACCATGACCAAGGCAACTCTTACTTTTAAAAAAGCATTTAACTGGGGGCTTGCTTACAGTTTGAGAGGATTTGTCCATGATCATCATGGCAGAAAGCAGGCAGGCAGGTATTGGTGAAATTATTAAGGCAACTCCGAGTAGTTAAAAGGGAGGTTTATTTTGTGGGGTAACTCACAAATGAAGGTATAGGTAACAGGATCTGGGAAAGGTGTAGCGCAGTCCGGCAGTGTTCTCTGGAGAACTCTGCTCGGTCTGCGTCCAGCGTCCAGGGTCCAGGAACGAAGAGAGCGGGCACATCCGGATCTCTGATCTTCAGGGTCCTCTCTCCGGGCCCCGCCTTGTAGGCGTGACAGTTACCGAAGCCTCAATGGGGGTTGGAACTTCCAGATCAAAGCTGGAATGGCTACCCACTACAGGCAGGTGTTGGAGCAGTAGCTGAGAGCTTTATATCCTGATCCTCAGGTGAGATCCAGTGGTGAGAGACTGAGCCTGGCGTGAGCTTTTGAAACCTCAATGCCCACCTCCAGTGATATATGTCCTCCAACAAGGTCTATCTCCTAATCCTTCCTCAACAGTTCCACCAACTGGGGACCAAGCATTTAAACATATGAGCCTATGGGGGCCATTCTCATTCAAAACATCATACCCAAGATTATTGGCTCATAAATAAAAAAGGTTTATTTATTGTTTATTATGTTGTTTATTATTTGTTTATATCCAAAATCATTTGGTCCTATTGATGTGGGCCTGTGGCAAGCCTGTAAACCATGGGGAGAATTGTGAGTGTGTGGCAGAGCAAAGCTACTTACATTACAAGTCAAGGGAGAGTAGGGACAGAGGCAGAGGCTGCGCTGCGTGTCCCATGAGCCCTTTCAAGAGCACACCTCAGTGACCTAAAGACCTCATGACAGGCCCTGACTTCTACAGGTTCCATGGAGGGAGGGACAAAGCCTTGGACACTGATGTTTGGAAGACAGTCTCAACCCAAGAAGTATACTTTTACTACAGGAATTAGGCTCTCTGCTGTCTTTGGATACTTGTAATAACCCCACCTTTGGGGCAATCTTGAGTGGAGAGGTGCTGGGGTGTAGCTCTTTACACACACTATGAGCCCAGGCCATCACGGAGCTGATTGCTGTGGTGAACTACACAATGACTTGGCCTTGTCACTCATGACAACAACAATAACAGAACAAAATATACTCGAGATTTCAGCCTTCTAGTCCTTCCTGCCCCCCAGCAGCATGTGGTCTTGGGGTAGTTTCTAGAGTACACTGGAGATGGAAAGTTTCCTGAAGAGGAATTTCCTGGTGCTGCTCTCATGAGCTCATCACCTATGATGGAGTAGGACTTTTCAGTGATGCAGTTGTTTGGGGGATGGTTCAGTGATGCTTCCTTAAGTAACTCCTTACCATGCTCTGGTAAAGAACCCCTCATCCATGCTCCCTTAAGTAATCCCTCACCCACACTCCCATAAAAAACAACAACAAAAACCCTCACCCATTGTGGTGGTTTGAAAGAAAATGGTCCCATTTCAAAGTGTGCACTGTTAGGAGGTGTGGCCTTGTTGGTGTAGGTGTGGTCTTGTCGGAGGAAGTGTGTCACTGTGGGGATGGGCTTTGAAGTCTCCTTTGCTCAAGCTATGCCCAGTGTTGAACACAGTCTCTTCTCCTGCCTGTGGATCAAGATGTAGAACTCCCAGCTACCTCTCCAGCACCATGTCTGCCTGCATGCTGCCGTGTCCCACCATGATGATAACGGACTAAACCTCTGAAACTGTAAGCCAGCCCCAATTAAATGTTTTCTTTATAAGAGTTGCCGTGGTCATGGTGTCTCTTCACAGCAATAGAAATACACCCTAAGACACCCATATTCCTGTAAGCAAGCCCAATGAACTCATTGATTTACCAAGCTGGACTTACATAAAATCATTTCTTTAGTCTGCTGTTGATTTACCTGGTGAACAGACATTGGGTCACACCTCCTTAGGAAAAGTCATGCATTGAGAGAAGACACGCTGGCTGCATGCCTTGTGGCTTTCCCTCTTGGCTGGGAGATGAGCTGTCGCCTAGTCTTGGTCTCACTCCAACTTCATTCCCACCTCACCTCTGCCTCACAATCACTCTGCTCGGAGGACATAAGGATGCCATTACACCACAAGAGTTTGTCAACTCAGACCACAGCTCTTGCTCCAAAGAGAGTAAGACAAAGTATAGTATGAGCCAGATCTGAGTGACCGTGGCCTGGGGACACAGATTCAGTCCTCCCTGAATGGCACATTCCACTGTGGAAGCAGCTACATGAATTTGTAACAACAGACAAATCAAGTATTTGCCAAATATATTGGTGGGGACACCAGCTAGGTGGGTTACAATTAAGTACAGGAATCCCTGTTGTGTTTCTGATACTCCTGGATGACATTCTTAGCTTTGGGGCAATTAGTGGAAACCAGTGGCCTGTTTATGACTCGATACATTACAAAGGTTTCCCTGATGGAAACATGTCCAGTCAGATGCACAGGTGCATAATAGTGAGGGGCTGAGGGCAGCCCAAGATAATTTGGCTCTTCATCTGCAACATCCCAACTCTCCAAAACCACAGAAGTCCTAACCAGTCAGCAGAATCAATGTGGGCGAGGCTTTCTCAAGGAACTCCAGTTCCCATTAGTAACCAGCTCCTTTCTAACCCTGAGATTTCAATGAGATTCTAGACTTTCCCTCAGTGGCAATGGGGTTAGGAACTGTTCTTTCCCAATGGGAAATCTAGTCTTCTTCTTTGGCTAGTGCTCTGGAGTTCAAGGCACAAAGACAAGTCTCAGTTCCTTCTATGGCTTGATTGCTGGAAACTTTTTCAAGTTTTTTTTTTTAAACTTTTAAAATTATACCTATTTTGATTACCATTTTGTTGGATCCGAAGAAGGAAGTTCTGCAGTCTGGATTCATCCTGAAAGGCCCCACAGACAAACTGTAAAGGATGGACCAGTAGCTCCAAGGATTTCAATCAGGGCTGGATGTCAGAATCACTGGGGAATGTTTACCAGCAGCAGGGACAGACCTCGTTCCAAGACTGATGCACAGGGAGGCCCCAAGCATCAGCATTTTTGGATTCCTTCTACCAAGTCTGTATGTACAGAGCTGCGAACCATGAACTGGGTTAATCCTGCTGACTCACAATTTGACACCTACAAATATCACTGACACAAACATTTTAGGAGTACTAGCAAAGGCCAAGTAATATTATACACAGACATACTGACAGACACATACAGATACATAAAACACACTCAGAGTCACACACATAAACATACACACAGACACACAGAAACACATATACAGATGCATGGTCACACAGAGAAACTCAAAATCAGCCTTCCCCTCCTGATCATCTCCTTTCCTCCTGATCCCTCCTTCCCTCTGGCCCCACAGCAGCCAGTCTAAGTGTTGTTTAACTATTCGGGGCAGCAGAGGGGAGCTGCACTGTGTGGGGCACTGCCTGGCATCTACTTTCATCTAGCTGGGTAACAGAAGTAATTCATCTGAAGGAATCAGGAAACACCATTTGAGGTGACAGTTAGCTTGTAAAACTGTTTCAAAATCCTTGCAGAGACAGAGAAAGCACCATAAGAGGCAGGGTAGACCAACTTCAGAGTCACTGGCAGCTCTACCAATACGACAGCAGAGAATTAACGCAGTCACCTTGGAAGTCATGCCTCCTGTCCCCAAGTCCTCCTTGATATGGTATCATTTAGACGTGCAGGAGTATCGGAGGAGAACTGACGGCTGGGAGTTTTGTGTCTAGGAGGTTTGGAAATATCTTCCTGGAGTGGGAAAGGGGTGTGGCTTTCCAACTTCCTGAAGGGGTTTGAGTCAAGGCATAGAGCTAAGGGTGCATTTCCAGGTTTGGGAGACATGTCAATCCGGATGAAAGAGGACCGAGAGATCATTTTACAGCTTAGGGAATGTGGATAGCAAGGGAGGCCTTGAAGACGAAGCAGATTCAGAGAGTGAGGGAGAAAGGAGCTGAGGGTACGTCTTGCCTGAGATACCAGAGTAATGGTGACACCCCTGATTTGGCTGGAAACACTTAAGGGGCAGCTAGGCTTGGTCTGGGGTCTCAGGGGAAGGAATGACTACTGAAAGGAAGATGACTAGGAGATGGGTGGGTCTAGGATGGAGCTGCCAGACCACAGTCCAGGTGAATGGACTGTACCTCGTAATTTAAAGAACGTCTGCAGGGTGTCTGGACTCTATGACCATGCAAGTGTGCGAGGAGGACAGGCAAGAATAGGCCTAAATCAAAAGCCAGTGGGAAGGATCATCATCCCACCTTCCCCAGGGACTGAGGAAACTTGGGGCACACGTGGGGGTGGACAATGAAGCCTCAGAGGATGAGGGCCCAGCATCTAAGGTGATTGATCTATGAAGGACTTTGAACATTTAACAATTAAAGCCGTTTCAACAATTCTGACTCTACAGCCAAACAATGACCTACATTGGCCACACATGTCAGCAAAGACTTGGTGGCTCTGTTCTCTAAAGGAGACAGCTTCAAATTGGAGTCTACCTGCAAAGCAACCTGTGTCCTCAGTCACCAGGGCCAACGTGAACATCACTGTTCCAAAGGCTCCCTTCTGTCACCCTGGAATGATGACAGTGGTCGATTCTGGTATGTGGTGTTACCCTCAGAATGGGTCGAGGGTATCTCATCTGCTGTACTTGCATGAGTGTAAGAACACTAAAGTATCAACTCTCAACCCCCGTCCCTTACATCTGAAGTATGCACTGTCTCTTCTCTCTGCTTGATAAACACTAATTTTGCTTCTCTAGAGTTCTAGGATTCTTTTCGGAGGCAGACAAGAATCTGGCTTCACTGGAGTGGAGGTCTCTAAGGGAAGAACTTCCTAGGTTCTGGCAGCAGCGCTGGGCTGTGACCTCATTGCTACTCAACAGCTCTGAAAACAAAGACAAGAACCACTTCTGAAAAGGGCTGGTCTTTCTAGAATGCCCAGGTTACCAATGCAGATGCCACTACTCTGGCTGATGCTGGAGGTCTTAAGAGCTTTGTGAAGATCCCGGAGCTGGGAGTCCTGGGTTCGTAGCCTGTCTCCAGTCTTCATCAGCTGTGGGAATTAGGCAGAAGGCCTCCCAGTCTGTGCCTCAGTTCTCCCAATTGTAACTTGAAGGTAACTAGAGTATCTGTCTTACAGTTAGTAGGAGAAAATGTGTTAATATTGGTCAAGGACTAAGAATGACGACTGGCATGGTGTGGGTGTTTCATAAACAATACATATTTTTGGCATATAAAATTAAGCAAAACTCATACAATACCTTTGAAAAACACTTAATAAAATACTCTAAAAATATGTTTATTGTAATTAATGAATATAAAAATCTGACAGATGTTTTCAAACATTCTCCAAAGGAAGTAAAACCCTCCCCTGCCCCACTTCCCATGAAATACAGAATAACAACTTGGACAGAGAAGCAGACAAATTTGCACACAATATTTTCACTCAACAATTGGTCCTAAAAGGCTCCAATACATTTCTAAGTAAAAGTCCATTAAATTAAGAAGCCACAAGTTGACATTTTTATAGTTTAACTTGCTTCCTATCAGCATTATGATGTTCATTCAAAATACTGAGAGACAGGGGGTTGACACAGGATTCTGTGACAGGTACTGAGAGCATATGGCTCTACAAAACTACAAACATTCATGAGGATACAGACTGTGGAATTAAACATTAACGTAGAAAGGAATCCAAGAAAATCTATGTATAGTTTAGCCTTTGGCATCTGGTATAACATGTTTCTTCTTCATAGAGACACCACTCTGTTCAATTTATTAACCAGAATAAATTTCTCTGAACACATTTCTCACCTAACACAGATTGTCCACAGCCAATGTCACATGAGGTAGTTGGGCTGTTGAATGACATTCTAGTGAAATTCTCATGACACATGGGAATCATACATTACCCGTGCCATGTAGCTGGCTCATCTGCTGTCTAGATCACCCTTCTCTTCACCGACTCCACCTACACCTGTGGACGCACACATGGGGTACTGTGTGGATGAGATCAGCTGTGTAATGAGGTCATCCATGCCAGGAATGATGGAACCACCCACCACAGGGTGAGGGGACCACCCCACCCAGGGGTATGCATAACATAAGGTGAGGAGGGTACTGACCACAGTTTAAATACATGAGACATTTCAAACAAGTAGGATATTATGCCCCCCACAGCTTGGCTAGAAACACTTTTCACTGAAAAAGTGACTCAAGGATTTACAATTTACAAGAAAGAATTTCAGAAGAAAACCTTGCACTACAGAGTAGTGGCCTTTTTTCCTTTCCAATAAAGGCTATATATAGACAATGGAGAAGAGAGAGATCAATGCATGCATCATCTGTACCAGAGGCATCACCAGTGACTGGCTGATCATGTCCTAGATTTCTTGAATGCAGCTGTGCAGCAAGAAATCATGTGAATGGTCTGCAGGACACGGTTGGACTGGGAGCATTCACAGGGGAGGGCCAGTGAGCAGTGAAAGGACCCTCAACTAATATTATACATCTATAACCTTGTTATGGAAAAAGTCTTCAAGTGCCATCGGACAGCTATCGGATATTTATGTTGTTATTGTGAAACCCCTGAGTAAGCAATTGCAGGTTACAAAGGATCACATGGAAGCAGAACACATTTTTCAATACAGCACTTCATGTATACTTCTGGGGTCTGCTGCATACAAGCATGTAGACTGTGCAGTGTCACAAAGCATCTCAGGTCTGGATCTCTACGGTCAAACACGTTAGATTGCTGAATTGAGGGATGGCTCAACACAGACTGTAGTTAGAAATTCTGCATCTAGAAACCTTCTATTTTAAAAATGTTTAGTAGTGAAATGAAACATGAGGGTAGAGATTTGAACTGTTGTAAACCCATGACTACATCAGAAGCAGTGGTTTGAATCGATGATTCAAAACACAACACAATGGGACCCTGTGCCTGTAGGACATAGGGGTCTAGCAGGAAAAAGACAAAAAAAAAAATGTTCTCCAGAAAGTCTCCAAAATGCCTTATATTTTGTATTGCTCAAAATCCTCTCACTTCTCTGTTGCTTTATCTGAAATCTCTCCATACACATGACCTTTAAAATTGTACTAGTTTTCTTTAGAAAAAAAATTCTTCAGCTCTTCTCACTTTAACAAAGTGCACTGAATTTACCAATCTCACCACACACTTCTCTTACCTAAAAACACTACTCTGCAGGTAGAAAGTTGAACACATTAACTGTACATGGAACAGTCACAGGCAGAGGTGTGCACTCTCCCTGTGGCATTCAGCTCTCCCACTGTGACCTTCCCCTACCTTACAGCTACAAATGTGAACATGGCTTCTGCCCTAAGCTCTGGCAGTTTGAGTAGGTAGGTAACAGATCCTGAGCCAGGTGGGCTGCTGCTGCTGCTGAAGAAGAGGAAACAGGAGCTAGGAGCGGGAATCCCTGTGGCCAGCTTAAGGGGCGCGGGGAGGGAGGGGTAGCTCACTGCTAGCAATGCTCAATAACAGAAGAAAAAAGTCCCAAGGCTGAAAGAGGGGGTAGAGATGATGTTCCCCACTATGGGAAGTGACACTGGGGGATACTTTCATGCTCAGAATGACTGGGACACAGTAACAAGCCACTACATCCCCAGAGCACCCTTCTAGACTGTGTCAAGAGCTGTCATGGAAATCACCTCTGCCTCAGTTATAAGCTGGTTTCCACCCTCAAAGGTGCCACACCTCCAAGTTAGTATCTTTCAGTAGGTTTTAGTTATAATCAGATGTTTTCAAAAGACAAAAGGCTTGTCACAACTGAAAAGCCTTTGTTCGGTTCAACACACGCACACTGATGCCAGCCAGTGTGGAGCTGAGCTTCATGGGGTGGGGGTGAAGAGCAGACTGATGGAATGGTGGTGGGGCAGTGCTCTGTAAGAGTCAGCCAATGCTCCTTACTCAATGCTGCTAGTGTCTAGGGAGACACATTTCCCTATTCTTCAGATTCTCCCTTAAAGTTATGCTAGGAAAATAATCCCAAACTGTTGTTAGCAATGAAGACCAGGTGAGCATTGTCAACAAACATACCAGTTCTCCACCCGTTGGGGTGAGAGTGGCTTGGGGATGCCAGAGCTCTTTGAAGGGCTCCCGGGAGCACTTTCAGGATCTTTTCTTTATTACCCCTTTCTTAGAAAGTAACTGAAAATCAGAAAAAAAAAAAAACACCCAAAATAAAACAAAAGCAAACAAAAACCCTAGCTTTAACTAAAGGGAGAAGCAACCAACAACTACCAATCTAGGTGGAATGAACCTCAAACTCAGACTGCCCTGCAAGGCAGCTTTCCTTGTGTGCACTTAGAGCCTCAGTGCAGACCGAGGTGTTCTCAGAGTGTCCTGCCCCTGGGCTCTAGAGACCACAGAGGCACCCACAGCTGCTTAGGGTAGCTATGCTTAGCATCAATTTCCTGGTAGCACAGCCCAGTGATGTCACACCCACTCTCGGAGACAAGCAGACTAGCTACCTTTTCTTTTTCTGGTTTTAAGAGGCTATGTCAAGGGCAGGAGGTCTAAATTATGCCCTAGCCCCTCCCTCAGATTTCCACTAGCCAAGGAAGAGGATCCATATGAAGTTCTTGTGGGAGCAAAGAGCACATTGTAATTTCAGCCCCTTCCTCCTGTTTGTTTACTTTCTAGAACTTCTCATGTAGGCAAAATGCTTGCTTCACTTGAATTTTTTTCTTAAAAATTTTAAGAGGCAAGGTCTTGCTAGTTGCCCAGGTTTTCCTCCACATCCTGGGCCCAAGTGATACTTCTGCCTCATACTCAACAGCTGGGATTACGTGCACCGCTGTGGCCAGCTCTACTGTTCATTCATTTGAGTAAATGCCTTGCTTGCAGACAGACAAAAGACAAAACCAGTACCTTCCCTGCACGAATTCTCTGCAGAGCCCTAGTGTGTGCAGCAGCAATCGTCGTGTGCACACTCACTCCCTTCACCTGTGCCTGGCAAGGGCTCCCTTTCTCTGGGGGACTGCGTATGCCTGAATGACTTTCCTTGTTACTAGGAGGAAGTAGCCTCTCCTGGGGAAGGCACATATGGCTCCTCCCCTATGCACCCTCCCGGTCCATTACTGGGAGACAAGGGCACCTTGTCCCTCTTTATAGAGATGCCACAAACAATGCTACACAAGCTGCTGGTCTGCTCACTCTCTACTTAATTATTTTACTTGAATGATGGCCCTCTTTCTCCTGGGGTAGGGGGATCTATCATTTGGTTTTTGCAGAAGAATAGGAATTCTGAAAACTAGAATTCAGTTGGGTTGCTCTTCAACCTTGTGTATTTGAGCATCGCCTGGGAAGGTTATCAACCAGAAAATTCCCATTTCACCTCCAGAGTGGGTTCTTCAGGTAATTTCTAGGACTCTGTTCTTTCAAACAGCACATCATATGACTTCAATACAGGGGTGATCTAGATCACATTTTAAAGCCAACTGGCTCTTTTGCTGAAGAGAGTTCATAAAGCTAGGTAAAAAAATAATAAAAATAAAATAAAATCAAGAGAAACAAGATACTCCAAGAATGTGAGTAGACCTTCCTATTATAAGCTTTACTACTGAAGTAGGATGGCAATCCTCTATAGTGTCACTGTTTTGTTATGATGCCCAATTCAGATAACATACAGGAAATGTATTGGCCAAGAGTAGCACTTGTTACCCAAGCAACTTACCCTACCCTTCTATTCTGTTCTCAAGCATGGGGTGAGGTCATCTCCTCGAGCCACTGTCGTCCCGTCCCGTGTCCCCCCCCCCCCCCAACAACAGGCACGGCAGTCCTTGTTAGCATTTTCCCACAACCGTCAAAATATCTTCACTACACTGCCCTTCTCATCAGCAGAGGCACAGAGAAGGGACCCACTCGGGACAGTCTAGAAATAACAAACCATTACACAGCAAGTCCTTTGACAAGGGAGCTTACACTCCCTCCAACGCTCAGTCAATTTCTAAGCTATTTTAAACACTGGCTTTGTATTATAGTCCTGCATACTGCTTGGATTTGGGTGGTCCATTAAAACTAATAACTGAAACAGAACAATATAAAATGTGATCCCAACAAATTCATTTGTCAATTTTGCTCTTATTACTTGTTATTCAAGTCTGTGACAGCTATGATTTGGTTTCCAGTAGGCCTGTTGAACTGAATTAGCACCTTGATTTTTAAAAACACCAAACACGTATGCATTAAAACAATTCTATAAAAGCACTAGGTTTTGCTTCCTCCTGTCTATCTCCCCAGGAAGGGAGTTGGAGAGCATCAAAGCTGTTGCTGAAAATTAACTAGGGCAACACAGCACTTTAGCAAACTTTATTCCCTGAAGTTAGGAGGTGCTGTCCTGTAGCTGTCACACCACCTCATCAGACTCCAGCCCGTGGATCTCATATAAAGTGTCCAGTATGGCCAGCTGCTTTTCCATAGCAGGGAGGTAAAGGCTCAGGTCCCTCTGCATCCCAGTACTGAAAGCTTCTTTCTGGTGGTCACCTTCTTTTATGGTTAGCGCAGCCACAAAATCTTCATAGGATGGTGCTGCCCTCAGTGCTAACTGCAAAAGAATTACCTGTGAGGATCTGCAACACAACTGTCACTTGCATATTTACACACACACACACACACACACACACACACACACACACACACACACGGTAGGCATGGAAAGGAGGGAGGGAGGAGAGGAGGGCTGAGGAAAGCAAGGGTAAACAAATATGAATGCCCTTCTAATTCATAATTCACAGATTGCCTAAAATCATGGTCTAAGCACCAAATCAAATAACTTCAAGTCTAGAATAGGTAGGGGTCTACTTGGGCCAACTTAATGATGAACAATGCCATGACTCCTCACAATCAGTACGCACATCTGTCTGTGAGCATGCGCATACTGTCTGTCTAGCCTTCCAGGGCACTTTATTAGTATCTCACTTGCACGCACACTTCATTTGTCTTCTTATCTCCTATTATTTCTCAATATGGGTACTATTTCCTAGGACTCTTTGTATATTTTCTAATAAAGAAGGGAACTTGTAATGGTAAGAATGATGGTTAACCTGACAGGATATAGGTCTAGGAGACAAACTTGGCATGTCTTTAAAAGAGTTTCTAGCCGGGCGGTCGTGGCGCATGCCTTTAATCCCAGCACTCGGGAGGCAGAGCCAGGCGGATCTCTGTGAGTTCGAGGCCAGCCTGGTCTACAGAGCGAGATCCAGGAAAGGCGCAAAGTACACAGAGAAACCCTGTCTTGAAAAAACCAAAAAAAAAAAAAAGAGAGAGTTTCTAGATTGGCTGACTGAGGTAGAAAGACCCACACCATAAATGTGGGTGGCATTATTACCTGGACTGGAGTCCCCAATGGGAACAAGAAGAAAGGAGCCAAGCAGCAACATTCATCTCTCTTACTTCTTGACTGGATGCAATGTGACCAACTGTCTCACGCTCCAGGGTATAGGACTAGATCCTCAAAATCTAAGCCAAAATAAACTATTTCTTAAACTGCTTTTGTTGGATATTTTGTTGTATCGATGCTAAAAGTAATGAATACAAAAACTGATACCAGGAGTGGGGTTGTTACTTGATGAAATGACCTCCTGTTTCTTAGACCCTTGGAACTGGTTTGAGGAAACAATGCAGAAGAGTTTGGAACTTCAGACTAGAAGAGTCTTAGGATGTTGTAAGCAGAGCTCAGTGGACTGTTCTGGTGGGTATTTGGAAGATGAGTATGCCCACAGGAATGTGGGCCGTGGAGGTCCAGGCGGTGCAGTTTCAGAGGGAAATAAGAACTCGACTGGGAACTGGGCTAGAGGCCATTCACACTATACTCTGGCAAATCATCTGGCTGCATTCTACCTGTGCTCAGACTCTGAGTGAGGCTGAACTCAAAGGCAATGGGATAATCTCATAGGCAGAGGAAATTTCAGATAGGATTGTGTGATGGTTTGAAAGAAAATGGCCCCCAAAGGGAGTGGCACTATTAGGAGGTATAGCTTTGTTGGAATAGGTGTGGCCTTGTTGGAGGAAGTGTGTCACTGTGGGGACGGGCTTTGAGGTCTCCTTTGCTCAAGCTTCACTCAGTGTGACAATTAGTTCACTTCTTGTTGCCTTTGGATCAAGATGTAGAATTCTCCAGCACCATGTCTGCCTGTATACCGCCATGCTTCCTGCCATGATGATAATGGACTAAACCTCTGAAACTGTAAGCTGCCACCTCAGTTAAATGTTTTCCTTTATAAGAGTGGTCATGGTGTCTCTGCACAGCATTAGAAACCTTAACTAAGACAGAAGTTGGTACCAGGGTCTAGGTATTGCTGAGATAGGTTTGACCATACTTTTGTTTGGAGGAATTTGGACTTTGGTACTTTGTGTTAGGAAAGCAGTGGAATGCTTTAAGCACTGCTTAATGGACCACAGCAGTAGGAGCATGGAAGCCGGTGGTGCTAAGAGTTATTTGAACCGGGTGTGGTGGGGGGTGTGGTGGGGGGTGTGGTGGGGGGTGTGGTGGGGGGTAGGGTGGGGGGAAGCTTGCTCAAGAGGTTTCAGAGAAGAATTTTAGATTTTAGTATGTTGCCTAGAGATCATTATTGTGATATTTTGGTGAGGAAAATGGCTACCTTCTGCCCTTGTCTGAAAAGTCTCCCTGAGGCTAAAGTGAAGCGATTTGGATTAATTCTATCAACAGAGGAACTCTCAAAACAGCCTAGTATTGACACTGTTATGTGGTTATTACTGGTCACTCTTATACAGATTTATAATGAGGAGCAAGAAAACATAAAATTTGAGGAGGAAAGGAGCACTAGGAAGTGGAATAGAGCTAAATTCTGTGGTCAAGGAGATAAACAGATTAAGAAATGGAATAAAGGGAGTGGTAATCTCAGGGTAAGATCCTACCCAGCTAAGTTTCCAATTTGTGAAAAAGAATTAAAGAAAAGCTTAGAAGCCGGTGGTGGTGGTGCACACCTGTAATGCCAATCTTGGGAGGCAGAGGCAGGTAGATCTCTGTGAGTTTGAGGCTAGCCTGGTCTACAGAGCTAGTTCCAGGACAGACAGAGTTGCAGAGAAACCCTGTCTTTAAAAAAACAAACAAGCAAACAAAAAGAAAAAAGAAAAAAGAGAAAAGCTTAGAGCCAGGTGTGATGTAGCATGCTTTTAATCCCAGTACTCCAGAGGCACCAGCCAGTGGATCTCTGTGAGCTTGAGGCCAGCCTAATCTACAGAGCAAGTTCCAGAACGACCAAACTTAGGCAATGAAAGTAATCATTGAAAACAGAAAGCTGGTGAAGATGTAACTGAAAGACCTCTGAGTTCAAGGCCAGCCTGGTCTACAGATTCAATTGCAGGACGGCCAAGCTTAGGCAGTGAAGGAAACCATAGAACACAGAAAGCTGAAGTGAAAATGTAGTTGAACAAGTGGACCACGTTCCAACCACAGCAAGCAGCAGAACTTGGCAGCATCAGTTACGTGGTTCTGGAGTTAAGAAGAAAGGGGCTATAGAATTTACTTGCAAGACTAAGGAAAGCTGCTGAGGCCAGGCATGTGTCAGGAGTGTCCCTGAATGGAGGCTGAGAGAGGTCATTGCATGAAGCTGTGAAGCTGAAGCCTGGACAGCCTTGGACACCACAAGATACTGAAGATGCCAGAGTCGTGGGAACCTGCTGAGGAAAGCTGCTAACAGGGAGGGAGCCGGCCCAAGAGAAAACAGTTTTGTTGTAGTCAACGAAGCTGAAAGGAGTTGGAGATCTGAAGCGTGTTTTGACATCAGACATGGAGATGCAGAGTTTGGAGTTTGCCCAGCCTTGCTTTGGTCCAGTATTTCCTCACTATGCTCCCTTCTCTACGTTTTGAAATGGTAATGTATATTCTGTGCCATTTTATGTTGGAAGTATGTAATCTGCTTTTTTATTTTGATTAGGAGATTGCATGAATCTCAGAAGAGACTTTGAACTTTAGACTTTTAAATAAGTTTGAGACTGTTATATAAAACTATGGGGACTTTTGAAGTTGGACTGAATGCATTTCTGCATTATGATATGGCTATAAGCCTTTTGGGGCCAGGGAGTGAAATGTGCTGGTTTGAAAGAAAATGGCCCTCAAAGGGAGTGGCACTATTAGGAGGTGTGGCTTTTTTGGAATAGGTGTGGTCTTGTTGGAGGGAGAGTGTTATACTCTGGGGGCAGGGATGGGCTTTGAGGTCTCCTTTGCTCAAGCGTCACTCAGTGTGACACTCAGTTCACTTCCTATTGCCTTTGGATCAAGAATTCTCCAGCATCACGTCTGTCTGCATGCTGCCATGCTCTCTGCATGATGATAATGGACTAAAACTCTGAAACTGTAAGCTGCCACCTCATTTAAATGTTTTCCTTTATAAGAGTTGCCATGGCCATGGTGTCTCTTCACAGCAAAAGAAACCATAACTAAGACAGATAGCATCCAGGCTGTGACATGCTCTGGCCCATCTTGTGCTGTTGGTGTTTTATTTAGGAAGTGATCTCCTGTGCCAATGCGTTCAAGAGTACGTCCTATTTTCTCTTCTATTAAGTTTAGTGTGACTGGATTTATGTTGAGGTCTTTGATCCACTTGGATTTGAGTTTTGTGCGTGGTGACAGATATGGATCTATTTGTAATCTTTTACATATTGACATCCAGTTATGCCAGCACCATTTGTTGAAGATACTTTCTTTTTTCCATTGTATAGTTTTGGCTTCTTTGTCAAAAATCAGGTGTTCGTATCCCATCTTGTATAAATACAAATTCATTTGAAAAGAGACGCTGAATTGAGAATACCACCAAAGAGGTTCCCTGGTAAACAACTACCACCCTAGGGAAGTGTTTACTCATGGTCAGCCGGTAAGGCACATGGAGGCCCATACAACTGGGTACTAGGAGGCCAGGCCACATCTTGCTGCTGACAGCAAAACTTGAAAATACTGTCCTTGTGTTACAGGCTTTACAGCCGTGACAGACTCAAGAGTGAGGGAATCATGTAGGCTTGACTGAGATTCCAGATGGCCTCTGAGGCCAAGCTATATGAGGCAAGATTGGATTCCTTTCTAGAAGGCTCTGAGAGATCACTGTATAATGCTGCAAATGTGGTGCCCAGTTGCAATGGAGAACTCAGGATCTTGGAGATGCCAGGACCTTGAGATAGATATCCACTAAGGAAAGCTGGAGACATGGATTAGAGGTGGCTCGAGGAAAGGCTCCATGTGCTGCAGGTAGCAGAGCTGCAGGAGCAGGGCGGCCAAGCACTTTGGAGTGCAATGATTCCATCATGATCCCTAGATGCTCCATTTGGAGCTGCAGAATTAGGTGTTTTCCCCGCTGGGTTTTGGTCTTACTTTGGTCTGACTTTCCCATGTTATGCCCCAACTCCTCTCTTCTGCAATTGAATGTTTACTCTGTGCCCTACTTTGTATGTTGGAAGAATGTAGTTTGATTTTTATTTATTTATTTATTTATTTTTTTATTTTACAGAGGCTGAAAGTTAAAGAGATTGCCTGGGTCTCATAAGAGACTTTTGAGCAACTTTGGAATTGTTAAAGACAACAAAATGAGAACTTCTGAAGTTGGACTGAATGCATTCTATGATGAGATGGCCATGAGCCTATAGTAAAAAGGGTAGACTTATGATGACAATAATGTTAACCTGACAGCATGCAGAATCACTAAGGGGACAATCTTGTGAGCCCATCTGTGAGTGAGTTTCCAGGCGGGTCAGTTAAGGTTGGAGAGACCCGCTCTCAATGTGAGAGGCACTACTCCATTGCCTGGGGCCTGCCTAGATGAAAAGAGCAGGCAGTAGACTTCCCCCTCTGCTTCCTGCCTCTGGAAGCAGTGTGACCAGCTGCGCAAGCTCCTGCTGCTGTGGCCTCTGGGCCACGATGGTACCCTCAAGCTGTGAGCCTGAACAAGCTTTCCTTCCTTACTGCTTTTGTTGGGCGTGCTGTTGCAGGAACAGTAACTAATACCGAGGTAATGTTTGCTTCTAGACTGATATTTTCATCATCATTTGTAAGAACCATGCAGTCTCTATCTCTATCTTGGATAAACACGGGCAGTCTCAGATCACTGAGGACAGGACTGAAACCTAGGCTCCTTCTGTGCTTCTCAACCACAGCCTGTCTCTTCTCAGTGGACAACTTCCCGGGTTCTCTCTCCACCTCTTGATACAGTCTGGCTAGCCTGGCTATTCCCAGCTTGCCAAATCCCCTTTCTGAATTTCCCTAGGCTTGGCCCTCCTGAGACAGCAGAGGATCTACAATGGTTCCCCTTATATTTTGAAAGTCTTTGAGAATCCCTTCCTCCCCATTTGTGAAGCAAGAGTGGCTAGTATCACTGAATCTCAGATTTTTCACATACTCATGTGAAGAATTTAAGCAAAGTGTTTAACTTCCTAGAACCTCACTTTCCTCAACCACAGAAGGTAGCTGAACTTTTTTTCTTATTTTAAAGATTAAGATTATATAAAAGTGTTTCACCCAAAGCCTGGCACATAATTAACATTCAGAAGATACTGTAAGTATAAAGGAGAGACACCGAAAAAGGAAAACAAGGTAGTTATTCAACACAATGTAGAAAATCTCCCGGAACTCAAGGGCAGGCCCTGCAATTCAAATGATGGAAAACAGAGAAAAGCTTATCGTGAAATTTGAGAGTAGAAAGAGAAAGAAAGACTATAGAGCTATTGACGGCAGGTACAGTTGATAGAGAGTGGGATGGGGGGTACACTGAAT
Source organism: Peromyscus melanophrys (assembly GCA_902168415.1). NCBI lineage: Eukaryota > Metazoa > Chordata > Mammalia > Rodentia > Cricetidae > Peromyscus > Peromyscus melanophrys. The sequence goes on from CABHPR010127578.1 coordinate 52,576, forward strand.
TATCTAGTAGTGAGAGCAGAGGCTGGAGATGACAGTTGAGGCCTTCACAATTCCAAGGAAACAACTGCTAGTCTAGAAGTTTTCACTGAGCCAGAGCAGCACTCAAGGAAAAAAGAGGCAGGGCCAATGCTAAGCTCAACTCTCCAATCTGGCTGAGGAGGAAAACAAGAAGGTCAAGTGACAGCTGGGTATCAGCAAGCTGGTGGCAGAAGCTTGGCTGGTAATTGTTCAGACTTGACATGTTTGAGGATTAAAGTTCACTATTTGGTTGATAAATCAGTTAGATTCCAGGAATGGAAAGATGTTTTCTCTGAACCACTGAGATTGCCTAGTTGGCATAGTAGAAAATGCAATCAGCCTTCCCAAGTATGGATGATTTGAGGAGTAATCGTGAGGCTTCAAGGCCAGGGAAGCTCCAGACTTGACGCATCTACAGACAGTGCTGTGGCAAAAGCCTGAAATCCTGCATTGCTTAAATGCTAGCACCATCAAACACTGGACCCTGCCTAAGGCTGTCAACAGCTACAGACGGGCTCTCTCCCTGTGTGCCAGGTCTCTGTCTACAGCAGGGAAAACAAGAGCTATCTCTGTGTTAGGAGAGTAGTAACTTTATGTCTCTCAAACACTGAAAACAATGTTTAGTGCATGGTGAGTACTCTAAACTATAAGCTGTAGATGCAATGCTTGGTATTTGATAGGTAACTCTTTCAGCAATCTAGTTTAGGGAAGTAAGAATTTTAGTATAATGTGTGCTGCTCATATGAACAAACTCACAAATTATGGGACCTATTATGCAGCCACTAAAAATAGAAATTTTTTTCTCAGACCCTCGTGGTATTAAAATGGTTATAACAGGGGCTGGTGTAATAGTGCCTATTTAGCCTGTGAGACTGAGGGCTTGATCCTTAGCACCACAAACAACAACAAAAGTCACCACAGAATCTATTAAGTATGGATAAAGACTACAGAATTATACTATAGCTAAATGTAAACAATAAGAATTTATATAATTAATTACATACATTCCATAAACATGTGGGTATATGTCTAAGTAGAACTATATATTTAAAGAAATATATAAACTAGATAAATATTTAAAAGATTAAATCAAAATGTATTTTTAAAAAGCTAAGAAGGTAAAACAAAGTGCCAGGAAGAAGAAATGGCAGGAACCAGGTGAACACACATAGAAGTGTCTAGTATCTTCACTGTGATAACAACTGTTTAAGGAGGGATCACTAGCCTTGCCTAGTGACATGTACCCACAGAGTTACTATTTGAAGACAAAAACAACAACAAACAAAAACGAGCTAAGAGCTGAGAATGAACAGGGCTGACAGAATGGGCAACAAAGGGAGCTGTTAGCTGGAACTCAGAGCTGGTCTTATCTCTCCTTGGTGGTATCTGAAATCACAGCCTACATCCAGCTCTCTTTGCATGGCTGCCCAGTTTCTTATTTCATGCCCCACACCCCCAAGACGGCCACTTCAGAGGCACAACTCTAAAGTCACTGAAACGCTCTCATCCATAAGTCTTCACTAGTCTTTGTGAGTCTTGCTATTTTCTATTGCTGACATTTCCACATTCCAAAGGCCTATAAACATAAATGAGCTAGCAATTTTTGTCTCCAAAACTAAGGCAAGCATGTAAACAAAACACACCTTCCTGATCACGCAAACTTTAGAGGACAGGAATGACTTACCGCAAAAACCCCTCGAACTACCCAGCCATGGTGTTGCCGTAATGTTTTGCCGTATGCGTTATCTTGAAAAGAAAGAGATTTTGTGAGGTATGAATGGTAAGATGCTGGTGTGATTTGCATAATGCACTATTTAATGTATGCGTACTACAAATCTAATTCCAAGGTTTTACACACCCAGTGTTACAAATGAAAGGAGTGCAGACAGACTTCCCCCTTCCCTTCTACCTCTCCCACTTTTCTTTCATTCAAGAAAAATAGGCATTTTCACCTATATTGGGTCACTGTATCTGAACTTCGGTTTATTATCATAGTGGGAAAGTTTTATATATAAAGCAATAAGTAGGGAGAAAAGGATATAGAAAATTATGACTAAATACAATTGGAATGATGCAATTAACTTAAAACACAGTTCTTTGAAATGTAGCCTAAGCCTGAGCCAGGCTTATATACCTTCTCTAATCACCATCTCTCCCTTAGTGAAATAATCTCTAAGTTCTTGCCAATTTTAATGTTTGTTCCTGACATAGCAAATATTTGTCTTAAGACCCTGTAGCCCTGGATATACAGTATAAAAGCCCAGAACCTCTAAAATGTTATGGAAAAGCCATGAGTAGTGTATACATCTACAGTTCCAGTCACTTGGTAGGCTAAGGCAGAAGAGTCATTTGAGCCAAAAAATTTGAGGTCAGTCTAAGCAACAGAGGGAGACTGTATCTCAAAACAAAACAGAACATCCCACAAAACAAAACAAAGCAAAACAAAATGTCTAGACAAGATTGGCCTGAAGGTAGTTATAAAGTAAGTATGGAGAACTGTTAATAAAGTTATTCACATGCTATATGCTAAAGTTAACTGCCTATTATTTTGGTCCCAAGATATTTTAAAGTGAGATTTTAAAACTGGTATATAATAATTTTAATTTAAAAAGCCCCAAGAGCAAAGGATGGCATTTTATGCAAGGGATACATTTTTTGAAATACTGGGTAACTCAATATATAGAAATTTCAAAACTGATTTTCCATCATTTCCACAGAATAGATATATTCTCAGAAGACAATCTGAAGCCCACCATGCACTTTTCTTCATATGTTTCATCTATGTCTACACATTGTCTCCAGGAGCTTATGGCATTCTTGGGTTATTTGCACAGTGCATCACAGGAGCAGCTTAACCTTTATCTCCATGTTTTGCCTGAGCACATCTGAGTTTTCTATTCCAAACCTATTTACTTTCCTGTGCTAATCCGGTGTTGGTGCAGGCACTGGACCACTTAGTGAAGGCTTAGGTGATACTGTGATAGGCTGAACAATCATGCTCTGCTCTGGCCAGGGCAGATGCACAGAAAACAGGTACCAGAACTACACGTATGAGCTCCTATGTGGGAAAGCAATGCAGAGCACAGGACACTGCACTCTCTTCTAAGTCCAGCACTGCCATGCGGCTGCAGCTTAGGTCTATAGCCTACTACAGCTTTGAAATTATGTCATTTTAGCCAACTTCTATTACAATTTTTTGGATAAGGCTTTATTAAAAACTTCAGTGTGTATTACCATTTCCACTTTGCATAATTTGAATTTGTACAAAATGTAGTTCTATAAAAGAATACTTCAATATATGTTATAACATACTTTATATATAAGATTTTAAATACAACAGATTCCCTTGGCTAGCTAGAGTTTGGAACAGGATGAGATGTCAGCATTAGTGTGGTAGCTCATGCAGAAGGGAAAGAAATTAAATGCAAATATGGAGAAATTCTTAGACACAGTTGAAAGGAGAGCCCAAGATTACATGTAATGTTTCCCCTTAGGCATACAGTCTGAGCAGGCCAGGACCTGGTTCAAGACACATATCCTCCGTGTAAGGCCAACACTTGGCTGACTGTGGGATGGCATGCGGGAGGTTTAGATGGTACCCAGGGCTTTGGTGATGACGTCTTGAGAAGAGCAATGCTGACTCACACAGTACAGAGAGTGCAGCCCAGGCAGGCAGTGCCAGACACAGCCCTGAGGAAAACCAGAAGGACAGCCTGTCTGAGGAGCCACCTGGACCAGGAGTTACTGGGGGAAGGTAGTGGGTCTCCTTGCTTTCCTGTGACCCTAATCCAGCCAGTGTATTAAATGTCATTATGAAAATCTGCTGTAGCCGGGTAGTGGTAATGCAGGCCTTTAATCCTGGCACTTGGGAAGCAGACAGATCTGTGATTTGAAGGTCATCCTGGTCTTCAAAGCAAGTTCCAAGACAGCCAGGACTGTTACACAGAGAAACCCTGTCTTGAAAAACCAAAATCTGAGTATCTATAGTGAAAGCTGTTTCATTTAACAAGACTTCAGTGTTGATCTACTATACTCCACACACTGTGCAAAGCAGTGGATCTTCAGATGAGTTACACTCAGTCAACCCTCTGCTCTTAGATCTTGATGGATCCAGAAGGAGCTGGCCTTTTAACACACCATTATCATATCATATAATACATTTATATGATGGATGGTATTATAGTGCCAAAGGAACAGAGACTAACGCAGCCTCGGTGCAGCAGCCAGGATGTTCAGGCATCTTGAAGGCTGGATAGGGTATACAGAAGGAGGGTGATGGCCACAGATGAGAAAGACTCATGGAATTGGGCCAACCTGTGCAACCAGGAGCAGTTCACTGGGACAGGAAAGAAGTTGGGATCAAACAGCAAAGATCTTTCAAGTATGGATTCTGAGTTACCTAGGGCTCAGTGGCAGTTCTGAAAACATTAACATATGCTCTCCCTGGTTTTATAGTATCTGATGGAGAAGAAACAGAACACTGTAACATGCTGTGCACCCTGACACACGCGAACTCACACACAAATAGACAGTTTTTAATGTGGTGCTAAAGATACTGGTAGATTTAACGAACACACAACATTCCAGAGAAAAACTCTCCTTTGTAGCTAGTTTTCCTGGTCCTGCCTGGCTCACGGTCAGGACAAATCTCTCTCACCCACCAGTCCCGCAGCCGCTCAGACACAACCTTGCTTACAAACTGTATGGCTGTGGCAGGCTTCTTGCTATCTAGTTCTTCTATCTTAAATTAACCCATATCTATTAGTCTTTAAGTTGCCATGTGGCTCGTGGCTTACTGGTACCTTACATCTCGCTTTTCATGGTGGTGGCTGGCAGCGTCTCTCTGCCTCAGCCTTCCACTTCCCAGAATTCTCTTCTCTGCTTGTCCCGCCTATACTTTCTGCCTGGCTATTGGCCAATCAGCATTTTATTTATACAGAGCGATATCCACAGCACTCCTTTTCACAGAAAATGTCCCTACAGAGTATTATTTTGTACAGCCAACAAACCCATCCTCCTCTCAATTACATCTGTGACAGGGAACTAACAGGACGAGCCTCACTTCCTTACAGTATACAGCAAACAGTGCTGTTCTGGTTCCAAGCCCTCAGCTACAAAGCACCTGGCTGGGCAAACTGCTCTGGAGTCCGTGTTCTATCAGCCTCTGAGTGCTCACATTTCCTGCACTGTGCCATTTAAGCCCCCATATCAAACAGTCTAGAAAGCCTTCCCCACGCCCTCCCTCTGAAGGGCAAGAAGTAGAGAAGACAAGATTACTGTGAGTCTAAAAGCATGAGCAGCTGGCCTAAGGACAATGGAGCAGGTGCACCACATGCTACCTGGGTCTTCCCACCTGGCCCAGTCAGAGGAAGTGGTTGTTCCTCATGTCTACACCTTGATCTTGACAGTGAGTGTTCCTCCTGCAAGATGGGAGTCACATGCTATGAGGGAGAAGAGAGAAGATACACTTTTGGCTGGGTCTGACAAAAGCCGAGGAAGATCACTGATGAAATTCAATATCAACAAGTAAACTAAAAATGCATAAGAAAAGTCCAAAGTTCTTAGCTGATTTCTAGGGCTGCAAGTATCTGTGTCATGTGAGGTTGAATTGAAATAAGATGAAGTCTAACCTGATCTAGTTTGGTTACACAGAGAAAGTTAAATAATGAGAAGCATTAATCTTCACTGCAATTCTCTCTCACTATCATAAAGTGTGCTCTGTAATCTGGTAGTATTTAGTATTTTTTGGCCTCTAAAAGAAATAAATGAACCTGACATAGTGGTGCACAGCTCTAATCCCAGCACTCGGGAGGCAGAGGCAGGGGGATCTCTCTGAGTCTGAGGTCAGACTGGTCTACACAGTGAGCTCCAGGACAGCCAGGACTACATAGAGAGACCCTGTCTCAAGAAACCAAAACTAAACTGAGAAAGACCTCTATGAATTCTTGTGAAGCTCTAGTGATGAAAACTGTGTGAGCAAGCATCAATTCAGTAACCAAGGGCAGATATTGAACAAGCACCCAGACATGCTCCATGTCAACTTTGGACACTATCATGAGCAAACTTGTCATTAGGCAACCCTGCCAGTACAAGGCATGCTGGGAGTTCCAAAGGGCAGGACTCAATTCCTGCCCCTTCGTGCTTTCAGAATAATTAGTCAGGTTTTGATTTGATCTTAGATACCTGCTTCTGCATTCTCACTTAATTGTCCTTGTCTGGGATGGCCTTTCACATTAAATACATGACCTAGTATCCTTTAAACTTTTCTTCCTGTTCTGGCCCAGATCTTGGTTGACATTTATGGAGTTGTTGTGAGGCAGGGTGTGTGAATTTGCCTTCCTGCTGAGTTACAGTGCAGAGTAAGTAACATTTAGGACAATGGTACTCGGAACCCCAGGGCAGCTTTTACACTTCCATGGCCAAGACAGATTTTCAAAACCTTTTTATTGTGGGATCTATAAATGGCTCAGTCCTAGAGCAGACCATTAACCCTATCACCTGTGATCTGATTCTCTGAGATGATCCTGAGTGAATGTCAGAAGACACTAACAGCACAGAACCACTGTTGAATGAGACCACCCAAATCGTTTCACTTCGATCAACTCCAAACTCAAGAGCAAAGGGTGCAGAGTAAGGCCTCAGGATTTCCTCCGGGTGTTGGGAATTATTCCATAGCTTAGTGTAAGAACACTCTCCTAGAATGTGTTTGATCCCTAGAACTGCCAGAAAACAAAGCAAACAAAAACCAAGAAGCTACTGTTATGGCTATAGTTGGGTACTATTTAATAGCAGCTGTTATCAAGTAAGGCAGTTTTAGAATTGAAAGAAGCAAGCTAATTTGCTTCTATGCAGTATATAAATTGTATAATCTTTAAATTTTTATGAAGTATTTGTGTGTTTATATATAATAACGTATGTGAGGGTTAGTGGACAACTTGTGAGAGTTCTACCATGTGGGTTACAGGGATCAAAATCAGGTCACTGCACTTGGTGGCTGAGCCATCTCACTGGACCCTGCACACATACACACTCTTACCTACATGACCACCTAACTCAAGTCAGACATGATACCAGCTCCACTTACAGAGGCCATAATTTTTTTTTTAAAGATTTATTTATTTATCATGTATACAGTATTCTGCCTGTATGTCTGCCTGCAGGCCAGAAGAGGGCACCAGATTTCATTATGGATGGTTGTGAGCCACCATGTGGTTGCTGGGAATTGAACTCAGGACCTCTGGAAGAGCAGCCAGTGCTCTTAACCGCTGAACCATCTCTCCAGCCGAGAGGCCATAATTTTAAATGAGACAAGCAAAGCCATTGTCCCAGAAGAAATCTGTATCAAGGAGCCTTTAAGGTGTGAACAACTTAACGTACATGGTCCTCTTAAGGCCATGTTTGCCAGGGGTGAGCAAGCCTGCCCGGGTGCCTAAGAACCTTAGCATGCACTGACAAACTAGAGCTCATAGAGTCTGGGTCTATAACCGGCTTTTCTAAGGCCCTCCTGCTAAACACTGACTTTCATACTTCCAAAAGGGAATTCAAAGTGTGAATACATTTGTGGAGAAGGGGTTCAGCAGGAGTGGAAAAGGATGACAGTAGTACAGACAGAAACAGCAAAATACACTATAGGTATGAAATGGTCAAAGAATTAAAAATTAAATCACGTCTGTTTGCAGCCATGTCTGAAGGGGGAGGTGCCCAGGGTATTTTAGCTCCTCACACTGAATGGCAGTGGAAACTACCGTTATTACAAAGACACCATTCAAGACCTTTGAAATAAGCCTGAATGTCAGAATAAAATATCGAATTCACAGCTCCCCTTTCTTTCCCAAGAACAGCACTGAAGGGAGAGTGGGGGAGGCAGGGCTAAGACTGGCTGCGATCATTTTCAGTCGTACAGCAACATCTGTCCTTCCAAGTTTCTCTTCACAGAGTCAACATCTTCTGGGTCCTGTCTGCAACTCAAGTGAATTTTCCAGACAGAGTGCTGGGGGATGTGTAGCTTGTGGGCAGAGTGCTTGCCTGGCACGTGTGAAGCCCTGGGTTTGAGTCCCCAGCCCCAGCACTGCATGAACCAAGAGTGCTGATACAGGCCTATAATTCCATCCATCACTTGAGCTGGAGGCAGGAAGATCTGAAATCCAAGGGGATCCTCAGCAGCATATTGAGTTGGAGGCCACCCAGGGCTACATGAGACCCTGCCTCCAAACAAACAAACACAGAAAGTTCCAACTAGAGGAGAAACAAATGCAGAATGGCATGGAAGGGCTGAACCTCAAGGTCAAAGCCCCCCTGTTCACGAGCAGAGCCCCGTGAGCATGGGGATCCATTTCTCCCAGTTGCAGCAAAGAGCACCATCAGCACTGTCCTGGCTCACGTGTTCAGCCTTCCAGGCACAGAGCATCATCTCTAGCCCTTTCTCCAGTAAAGCACCCTTCCAGTAGGAAATTTCCACGCTAAGAAGCTGGTCTGAAGAGGAATTTTTGGTTTGGCATCTGAGATACATGAGCTTTCTACTTCTGATTTGGGACAAATAAGCCCTACTTCTGGTAGGTTACTAATGCTGGGTGTGATGTGATGACTATGGGGTCTGACGCAAGTACTTTAATATCTCATAATCTTGGTTCTCCACTGAGTAACATGGAGCTGATGGAGTTAAGTTGTGCCTATTTTAAAGTGCTGCACAACTGTCAGCACAACTGTCACATGGCACACCAGCAGTTTCCAGCCAGGATAGGGGGCAGAGTCTCTCACAACTTGTGCCAAGAGGAAAGATACCTCCTAGGAAACTGAAAAAAGTGCCACAGAGAATATTGTAACCCTCCTCAAAGGCACAGAATTAACTCACTTTTCTGTTTATAACCATGGCTACTTAATACCTGACTTTGTGTCTCAACACTATTAATTATCCAGGCTTTAGAATAACAAGGATTTCACTCCCTCCGCATACCCCGAGAGTTATGCTATGCTTGGTGTGTTGGCACATTCCTGTCATTCCAGCACCGGAGAGACTAAGGCATGGAATTATGTGTCTCTGTGACACCAAACCAAGCAAGCAAACGAGCAAGCAAACAAAAAGACTCATGCAACAGAGTGAGAATCCAGCCATGTTACTATCAGTGCACTGTGAAGATGCTATGAAGTCTAGTTTGTCAAAACTACTCTGATGGACGCACCACCCCATAGCCCACCTATCAGTATTTACTAAGAAGCACCTAATGTTACAGTTACCGTACTGTGATGGAAATCCAGGTCAATCTCCTCTCACAAAGGCCTTTCTTGCCATCTTGGCTCTATCACTACAAAATGGACATGTGGAGGAGTGTAGGATGATAGCTGGCCCCTAGTCTCACTCCACAGCCAGCTCCTCAGGACTCCCTCTCCCACCTTCTTTCCTGCACTTTAACATGAACTGCTCTTCAAATACTGCTTCCTGTGGACTCATTTAAGAAAACCTAACCTCAGGATGAACTAGGGTGATAAACTGATTCTTACCAAGTCCAACCTGGAGGATGTGGTCACTGCATAGATACTTTCCTTTCCTCCCTTTATTCTGTTCTTTTTTTTTTTTTTTTTTGGTTTTTCGAGACAGAGTTTCTCTGTGTAGCGTTGAGCCTTTCCTGGGACTCACTTGGTAGCCCAGGCTGGCCTCGAACTCACAGAGATCCACCTGCCTCTGCCTCCCGAGTGCTGGGATTAAAGGCGTGCGCCACCACCGCCAGGCCTTTATTCTGTTCTTATGAGACAGAGATCTCACACATGCTAGGTAAATGCTCTACCATTAAGTCACATTCTCATAGATTCCTTTTAAAGAAAGCATATAAGAAGCAATGAATAAAAATGAAATTAAAAAAGAAAAGAAAATCAAATCCATGGAAGCAGAAATGTCCCCTATGCTCTGTCCCCACCTCCAGGGTCTCCATCTCAAGTTTAATTGCAGATTATCAGAATATGATGAAGCACACTTACTCAGTGCTGTCTGGATATCTTTTTCCCCATTTTTCACTTCTGTCAAAAAGCCCTTTAAAAATTTGAGACCTCTAAAATGAAAGAGAGAAAAAATATTATTTTCAAAGTTCAGATGGCAGATGCTAGCTTCTATTTAAGTGTCTCAAGCAAGACAAGGGGCAGGCAGGATGGACAGAGGCCCTTTCTGATTGGCTTCCTATTAGAAAGCTCTGGACACCCACTTCATTCCCTCGGCATTCCTAAAGCAGTGTTTTCAAATTACAGTGCTATGACTGTGGCTTTAGCATCAGCTGGAATTCATTAGAAACGAAAATTCTAGAACCCCACACCAGACTTAGGGCTCCAGAAACTTTGGTTGTGAGTTCAGTGTTTTCTCAGGCTTTGCCATTGAAATGGAAAGCCACTGAAAGAGAAACTCATTGGCTCGCCTGTCTAGAATCCTGATCTTACAAATACTTCCAATATTAACAATATTTGTCACTATCAAGCTGATGTTCTCTTCAGCAGACTTTCTAGAAGGTCTAACCTTTGGTTAGCTCCTTCACTCAAAGGCAACAGTGAGCTGGTACCATGTCAACTGAGCTGAACTGGAGCATGCCCTTGCTCCACTTGACTGCCTCACCTCTTCAGCCACAAGAGGGCTTCAGTCGCAGAGTTCCTAACCTGAGCTACATCAGCCTCCACCTCATGCAGCACGATCTTCTGGAGGGTAGTAAACTCTTCCTTGTTGGTTATGTACTTCTGATTTACCTTCTGGAAGACAAAAACAAAAACCAGAACTATTGCCTACCATGAAAATGGTAACATTACCAGTAGTATCAGTATTCAAATCTATAAGCAAGAAGATTTCTAAGAAACCAAAGCCAGACTTTACTATCTTCCTTATGTTTTTAGGGTAAATATTTTAAAAATTCCAAGAGTTCTATGAGGCTTTAACTAGCACCAAGAGCCGAAGGTTTTAAGCAATGCTCTTGAGGTACCTTTGCTCACCCCTGAACAATCACTTGCATGAGTGACTCCATGTACCTTTCCACCTCTCCAAACATGCTGGGAAACTTCCACAGAACTTCTTCAACATATCATACCTAGCAGTGCAGACTGTACTTTATTTTTGAGACAGGGTCTCTCTACATAGCCCTGGCTATAGTGGAACTCACTCTGTAGTCCAAGCTAGTCTTGAACTCTCAGAGATCCTCATGCCTCTGCTACTCAAGTGCTAGGATTTGCATGCACCACCACGCCTGGTTTAAAAGGCGATTTTAACCATAAATGTTGGATTCATATAAACAACTCTCACTTTTCTGAGAAGGAGGCTCAGACTTCCTACTGTTGATGGCTCCACAGATACACCAGGAAGTTGGTCTTTTGAGTCTCAGACAAAGCATAGCTATTGCCAGTGACATGTTTTTGGAGAAATGTCCCTTGTTATTGTTTAACCCCAAAATGCATACAATCATTGCTGACCTGAGTGCTTCCCACTGACCCAGCTCAGATCTTTTAAAGAGGCCAGCCTACCAAAGGCTTGTCTCTATCACATACCAGGGCTACCCCAGCCACTCCTCCACTGAGAGTTCCCAGTGTGGATAATTGTTTCCTTTTTGATTTACTCCTGTCAGACACAGAAGGAATGAAAACCTCTCCTTTACAGACAGGTCTCTACAGAGACAAGCCAGTGTATTCACCTTGATATTTCCAACAAGATCCATTTTCACAGGAGCAAACACTGTAGGACCAAGTTTGTCTGAAAGAAAGATCAGAAACATTTTTGAAGAAGAGTTTTTTTTTAATGTAGGAAACATTTATATATATTATTGCAATAGAAAATATTTGTATAGTAATAACACAGTTAGAAGATCTTTCCCCCAAAATTATTCTGACTTCTATGTCATTTTCTAAACATAGGCTTTGGAACTGGACTTGTTGCCCAGCTTTTCTCTCATGCTGCTTTGAGATGCGTCACAGGAACGAGGTCCTATGTGGCACGTCTGAGGAACATGCCTCATAAATTTAGAGCACCCATGTGAAGTCCTTTAGGTTGGCCGAGTACTTTCAATGTTGCACAGTCTAAACTGAAAGTCTAAATACACCATCAGATTTTAAAGACAGCACCAAGGAACGAAAAACACCTCGTTAACGGCTATGTGTAATGACGACATATTAATATGACATTTCAGATATGCTATGTTTCAAAAGATATATTAATTTTTATTTTATTATTTTAATGTATCTTCTATAAACTTAAAATTACATGTGGTTTGACTATACTAATTTTAGTTTCCCTAGATCTAACTTTCTAATTTTAATTATTTATGTTTACTAAACATAATCTTTACTTTTAAAGTATAATATAAAAGCAGCAGAGAAAAAAATGAATTCTAAAAATTATCTAGCTGATCTTAAAAAAAGTTTCAAAACAACATAGCTAAAAACAACCCCAAATATGAAATAAAATAGCATACTGAAGAACAATAGTTTCACTTGCTAAAGCCAGAATAAGAAGAAAAAAGGCAAAATAGAACACAAAATAAGAGGTAGAAACACAGCAAAACAGTAGTGAATGTAAATGAATGTAAAAATATACTTCATTATAGGTAATTACCAGAAAAACATAAATTTCAATAGCTGCAGAAAAAGCATTTTATAAAATTATCTGATTTCATGGCTATAAAAACAACTACTAGCATACAACAATGTATCTACATGTATTAATGCTACATATGTAAATAGTATCAAACTCGTAAAACTCCACAGTTTATTTCTAATAAAACACAAAGTTATACAAAGCATTGTTTAGAGAAAATAAATACAACTAAAATGTGTGTGTGTGTGTGTATCCATTTATATGTTTTATATATCTATGTGTATAAAAACATGTATATATATATATATGTATAACACACATATATATCATACTCATGGACTAGAAGACATAATGTTGGGTAAGATATTAATTTTCCTCAGACTGGCTTACAAATTCAGTTTTAATCAAATCCCAGAGGCCCTTTAATAAGTAATTTAAAACTAAAATTATACACACCTGTAAAGGACCTAGAATTGCCACAACAATCACGAAAAGAAACAAAAGTGGAAGACTTACAATCTCTGATTTTGAGCTTTCCATAATTATGACACTAAGGAAATATAAACAAATCATGGGAGCAGAAAAGAGACCCATTTTATAGGCCTACAGGTTCTGGAGCAGATGGCCAGAGCAACATGAGGGAATATTGGTGGCTGTTTTCTTGGCAAATGGTTCCTAAATAGCTAGATTATGATTAAGAAAAAATGACCCTCAATCCTCACATCATGACACATACAAAAAGGAATTCCAACATAGACGACGGGCTGAGCAGACGGCTGTGAAGTCCTTGCGTTCACTCCCCAAGACTGGGCATGGAGGCACATGCTGACTGTCTCAATACTGGTGGGGTCACTGGGGAGGTAGATACAGGAAGATCCTTGGGGCTCTCTGGCCAGCCAACCTAGCCTACATGTTTAGCTACAGGCCAGTAAGAAATTCTGTCTCAAAAAATAACATGAGTGGTATAAGGAAGACCACTCAAGATTGTCCTCTAGCCTCCACATGACTGTGTACCTATGCACACATGTATTCTAGCACACATGTGCATACACACACACCATAACTGTATATATGTACACATACAATTTTCTTTGAAAAAATTCTTTTGATTGGTAAGATATTTCCCCATAGCAGCAATAGGTTTGAAGGTCTGTTCCTGAACTACTTCCACTTTGCTTGTATGTATATTTTCTAGAAAGCAGAACCCCCTGTTTTCATTATACCACTCTAAGATCAATTAGAATGGAATGGGAAAATAAAAGAGTGTTTAAGTCAACACACAGTTTTCACGATGTGGAATGTGATGTCAAGAACAAGCGAAGAAGAATCAGCTTACTGTACATGTCACTTGAAATAACTGTGGTGGGAAACCGTCTAGAAACTAATGACCACAATGCAACTGCAGCAGCTTACCTAGGACTGGAACCACTGCATAACAAGACGCCAAGAACGCGTCTGTGGGGATGCCGCTGTCCTCCAGGAGCTCAATGTCACTAAAGCTGGACAATTTGGTGACATGGAGAACGGAAGATTAAAACACATCAGCACTCTGCAGTTCAGAGATGTCACAAAAACAGCTTTTCAGGGAAAACCACTTTGCCTGATTTCATGAGTAGCCCCAGACATTATTTTTCTAGTATGAAACAATCCATTAACGTAATTTTTCAGAGATAACCCACTCTCATAACCCAAATATGCCATCACAATTGATTTCTCAAAAGGGAAACTGGGGTCTGATTGCCAGGGAGTTTAAAGGGCCTGGAATACCTGGCACTCATGGCACTAAAGAAAGTTGGGATAACTTCTTCGCTGTCTTCCCAGACGGATTCTGGCGAGCAAACTGAGTCTGATCCAGGCTGTGCCAGCTCACTGTCATGATTCCCCAGGTTTTTCTCTCCATCTTCCTTCAGTATCTCACCTTGGACTACAAAGTAAACAATGCCTATCACTAAGTTCTTATATATTTAGTATAAAAATTAACACATAATCATTAGTAAAAATTTCTAAAACATAGAACAGGAAATGTATGTACACACATGCACTCATGTATGCACGCATGTACATGCACCTGAAGAACAGATGTATATCCTGTTTTCAGTCATCAGTGCATCACCATTACTTCATTATTGTTCAGTACTCTTCAAAAACATGATGTATTGTTTTTATGTTTATTTATATATTTTGTATATGTGTGTGGTCAGAGGACAACTTGGAGGAGTGGGTTCTCTCCTTCCACCATATGCATTCTAGGGAATCCAAGCTGGATCATCAGGCTGAGTGGCAAGTGCCTTTACCCACTGAGTAATCTTGCTGGTTGGCCCCTGAAATGTGATTTTAAGGACCTCCTGGTACCAATTATAGCAATTCCAGAGGCATTTAGTGGTTTCTAAGATCTTTCTCCTACGAATATAGACAGTCCTGGTTGTAAGTATATTTTTTGTCTGTAGATTTGCCCACTTGCTAACATTTACTTGTGACTCCCAAATCAAGACTTGTGGTGCTTTTCAAGTAGTCCTGAAAGCATAGGGTGGTATAAACTTTGGTGTTTGTCTTGCTTCAAATCTCAAACCACAAATGTCTTTATTTACTGCCATGGTTTTGCATGTATCTGCCTTTTGCTACTAATTTTGTAGTTTAAGAAGGCTCTAGGCAGTAATACTGTCTGGGGTGCAAAAATACAAGAAGTCTGAGGTACATCTCCAAGGAGAGAGTATGTGTGTGTGGACAAGCTTCATTTAAACATGAGTTACAGTTGATGCCTGATGCCTGCTCTGAGCTCAATGTTTATCTAGACCACATAGGTGTTTTTAAATAGAAAAGGGCATTAGAGCAATGCTATTCATTAATTAGGTGATCAAAACCACAGGATTGTAGAAAGCAAACTACTCCCTTAGAGCACTCACATTATTTGCTAATCAGTGTTTGGAGGACTTTATACAGTATAAGCATAACACATGAAAACTGCTATCATGTCATAAAGAACCCTGTTCAAATGTTTCCCTTTAAATCTGACTGGAATCTTTACTCAAGAGATCAGACTTTTAAGGTTTGTATGTTACTTTTCTTAGATCAACATCTAACAGCTTCTAGGATTAATACAATTAAAAAAAGAGAAAAAAAAAACTTGACTGGGCTAGAAAAATAAGAGAATCTTTTAAGACAGCCAGAGAAGAAATTAACTTATTTGAGTTAAGTACTCAGACTTAAAATCATTTAGTAAGCACTTAATACACAACTACAAGTTCTAGTATAGTTAATCTGGCTGATATGAAGACAGGGCTTTGTGATTAGTGCCAGTGCAATTAGTAAATTTGAAAGGACATTATTCCCAACTACACATGTATTACCTGGAATTTGGCTTGATTAACTCACAGAAGTTTGGTAGTTGGTAAACTGTGACATCCTCAGGCCCTACTAGAAACCAGGAGATTGAAAAACTTAGCTGCTCTAATGTTACATACCAAGTCTGACATTACAGTCTGGGTTCAAAAGACTGAGATATTGTGGGAAAGTCAGTGAACCATTTATACCCACCAAAACACAGCCATGAGCATCAGTGCCAAGAACTCTGTATTTCCTCTAAACAGTGTTGGATGGAGTAACAGAACGCTGTACAGTTACGTCACCTGCAGCAGCAAGCTCCCTTAGATCAGCAGCACACTGTTTGGAGGCTAATCTGAATCGGTGCCCTCCTGTGTGTTAGGAAGACCCTAAGTCTATTGTTCAATACAGCCTGCCAAACTTTCTTCTGACAGTACCTGTCACATTATCATCTGTGTTTTCTTCACTTGACATGCTGCAATCTACCTCTGTGGATTTCAAATACAAGGAACTCTTGGTTTTCATTAGAATTTCTTCATCACCATTTACTTCCATATTTAAAGATCCATTTTCACAATTGTTCAATTCCATCTGCCTAAAACAAATGGTTTAAAAGAAACTGTTGTGATTTGCCATAGGTTGCCCAGATATTACTCTAAAGGATGAAAAGATCCACAATCACCAAACACTGATTAAAAACAGGTTTTGTTTTGTTTTGTTTTTTTGTTTTTGTTTTTCGAGACAGGGTTTCTCTGTGAAGCTTTGTGCCTTTCCTGGAACTCGCTCCTCGAACTCACAGAGATCCGCCTGGCTCTGCCTCCCGAGTGCTGGGATTAAAGGCGTGCGCCACCACTGCCTGGCAAAAACAGATTTCTTAAACTAAGCCAAACCTCTCAGTCTTCACAGACACCAAGGCAAGTACAGAAACCAAACCACTAAAGCTGGGTGTGGTGGCTCACACCTGTAATTCCTTCACTTAGGAGGCAGAGGTAAAAAGACTGCCATCATCCTACCCTATAGATTAAGACTCTCTTATAGATAGATAGATAGATAGATAGATAGATAGATAGATAGATAGATAGATAGATAGATAGACAGACAGACAGACAGATAGCGGAGCCTTACTGACTTTCCTGTACCGCGTGACTCAATCCCCTTGCTTCCACCAGCATCAGGAAATGCTCAGGGCAGCTCTTTAGTGTGCAATAAGCTTTCTCCAGGTGTCACAGTTAACACTTAGTTGACTTTTTTCAACTTCTCCCTGGGAGGTTTTCCTCATCACACTGGCTACTTAAACATATTTGCTTAGCAGTTAACTGTCTGAAGCTCCAGCTGTGGCCAGCATAAATTTCTCCTGTCAGCAGGAGGATCACAGTGCATCCAGGGACTGAGTGCCCATCAGGGGAGCAGAAAAAGCTGTTTAACATTTAAGTGAACCAGCTGATTCTGTTAAAGGGATGCAATATACCCAGTCAAATTAAAGCAGTAACAGGACAGCATCTAAGCTACATAATGATTCTAGCAAATCTAGACAAAAATTATTTCAAATGCATACACAAACTCACAGTTCAAATTGTGGACATACATAGAGCTAAAGTCTCAAAAGAAAGAGAAATCAACAAAAATGTTTCTAGTAAAAATATCTGAAAAGGAAAAAATTAGCGACCACCACATTGAGCACTATCTTTGTAATAACAAATCAAAACACACACACACACACACACACACACACACACACACACACACACGAACACACCATATATCACAGCATATAAAGGATGAACTATTAACAACTGAAAAGGATTATCTATCTGTACTATGTGAATTCATGGGAGTGCCTACACAACTTTACTCTTCCGATGAGTAAAGACCCTGACAACTGTGTAACGGGAGCTTTTCCTTTCTTGGTGGTGCTGCAGATAGGACTCAAGGCCACACACATGCTAAGTGAGCACTGTACCACTGAGCTACACAAACTTGCACCCCGTGTATACATTTTTTTAAATCAAAGAATCATTTAGAATAATGGTACTAGTCAAGATTTTGCTAGCAAGTTACCCATCAACTTATGGAGCTATTTAAGATTCTCATTTCTAAATTAAACAGAGGAGCAGCACTAGTTTTCCTGGGGAAAAGCACACTGCAGCCAACATTCAACTCTTCTACAAGATACCTTCTAACTTTTAGCAACTCTAGACAGACTAAGTCAGCGGATGTGATGGCAAGACTCGATTTCCTAGGGAAATAGTCACATCTGCCCAATTCTGCCACACCCACTTGCAGTTTAGCTTCACACAGAGGGAGTCAGGTAGTTTGCTTCTGGTACCATCTCAAATCACCATCACTACACCACTGCTTCTTTAAAAATAAGGAACACATTGTATATAGATTTCTAACTTCTAGAAGGAAGAAAAACAAGAGTTTACTATACCTTTCCAATGAATTATGAACTGGTATGACAGGATGTTTCATCTTTAAAAAAAAACAGCGAAGAAATGAAAGTTCATGTGTTAAATTGCAGCAGTGTTATTTAGAACATCATCACATAGGAAAGTGGTCAATACAACCATAATATATATTGCCCTCCTCAAAGAAAGAATTTTATGGCCCCTCCAAACAAGGTGCATCCAAATGTCTTAGGAAAGGAAGATGGGGTTTTGAAAGACCTCATTATCATAGCCAAATTCCTAGTGACTAGCTTTTTTTGTAATTTGTTAGCCTTATTCAGCATTAATAGATAGCAAATTATGGTGAAGCATTATACCCAACACTAGAGGCATGAAGGTAAGCATTACAGACATTCCTGCCCTTAAGTCAACTTTAACAGAAGTTAGGGAATAGGGGAGTGAAAGAAAGGAGGTCTTCTTAGTCCAATATAGGGACTGATGGAAGACTTAATTGAAGACAAGTAGGGGCTAATCTGGGAGAGAAGCTGAGAGAGTATTCTCAGCACTGGAAAATGGCACAAGGAACAGTACATTCAGGCTAGGCACTGTCAAGGGGAAAAGTGGGTGATACAGGAAGGGGCTACAAAGTTTTGGTCTGAGCTTATAGGCCATGAGGGAATAATTGCAAGGTTTAGATAAAACCCAATTTACACTTCATTACTATTGACTAATGGAAGGGCCAGGCTGACTATGACTAGTAAGGATAATAGTATTCTAAACAAGACTCTTTGGGGTCATAGAAAAGAGGCTACAGTAGAGAAGTGTATGAGGAGTCAAACTGCTAAAAATAACCAACTAGACATAGGGGATGAAGGGCAGATATGAAAGTGTAAATAAGGCAAACTGCTCTAAAAGCAGTATTAACCCTGAAAGGATGTGTCCTTTAACTTTTAACATTCCATAATGTTTCTGGAGAGAAACTGAGCTGGGTGGTTTTACCTTGCTGGACTTAAGCACCGCTAGCTGAGGGGATCCTGGGGGCGTATGGTAGAGCAGCTCCGAGGTGAAGGCTGCATTTGCAATCTGCATGCATTCCTCCAGGGTCTTTAGGAATGTGTTGCAGGTTGATTTCAGCAGCATTCCCACGTCGATTCCCTCCTACATAACAACCAGAAAGAGAGTCTTTTGTCTTGCGACAAAATGAAAAACTCAATTGTATTATCTCTTGTGAGGTTTATATTCACAAAACAATACTAATGTACACAATCAAGATGTTGCTGGATAAATATGCACATCATGATAAACAACATTAATGAACTAGCCCAAGTTATCTGTTATCATACACACCCTCACTGCTCCAGCTAATGGCAGCTTCTTTTGGCTCTGCACTGTAAGCTAGTACAGTGCTAGGTGTGGGGCACAGATGCAGGCACTGTGTACTGTTTGCTCCCAGTGTGGATGATTTGGGGGTTTACGGTAACTGGCATTTATTTTAACACCTAATAAGTACTTTTTTCTTCTAAAGTAGTTTACTTGTCTGGGTGTTTTGCATCTGGATATTGATATGAGTAAGGTGTTCATGAAACTTCTGGAGCCACACTCTTAACTAGAGATTGGGGAAATGATATGTATTTTTAATAAAGGTCCCAGGTGATGCTGTTGGTTGCAATCCGTATTTGTTATTGAGTTCTCAAGGCTTTCACTGTGAGCAATTTCTTCAATTACAGACGGCTATGTTCATAGTTTTCCTTCTCTCTAGATCAGGCTTCTACCCTGGCATCACTGAGACTTTGGGTTAGTTAGTGTGTGTGTGTGTCTGTGTGGTGGTTTGAATAGGAATGGGCCTATAGGCTCATACATTTGAATGCTTAGTCATCAGGGAGTAGCACTACTTGAAAAGGATTAGAAGGTATGGCCTTGTTGGAATAGTTATGGCCTTGTTGGAGGAAACGTGTCACTAGGGAATGGGCTTTGAAGTTTCAAAAGCCCAATCCAGGCCCAGTGTCTCTCCCTTCCTGCTACTTGTAGATTCAGAAGCAGAACTCTCAGCTACTTCTACAGCACCATGTCTATCTACATTTCCCCATGCTCCCTGCTATGATGATAATGTACTAAACCTCTGAAACTGTAAGCAAGCCCCAACTAAACGCTTTCTTTTATAAGCATCGCTTTGGTCATGGTGTCTCTTCACAGCAATAGTATAATGACTAAGACAGTCTTTCTGTCTGTCTGCTGCTTGCAGGGGTGAGGCACAATTCTCTTGCTCATCATAAGATGTTTAACTGTACCCCTGGCTTCTAAAAACTATATACCAATGGGCATTTCCTCAATCCTGACATTCAAAATGTCCCCAGATATAGAACCTGTGGATTGGTAGTCCATGCTCTACAATATAAATCCTGCAAGAACAGGAATGAAATGGCTTTTGGTTTTTCTGTTCCTTCATCCCCACAAACACAGTGCCTAAACACAACAAGGTAGCTGATGAATGAGCCTAAGAAGCCAAAGAAAGTAAATGAAAGTTTTATCACAAAGACTTGCAAACAGTATTAGTGCCATGGTGTTCTAACACCTAAGAAAATGAATTGACACTCTTAGGCATAAGCTCTGGGTTCAGGCTGTAGCTCATAGCTGCTGTGAGGGCACTGGAGAGACTCTCTCTTCCTCAGTGAATAATTTCACACACAGCCTAATGGATCTTTTTCTGATGCTTTGAGACAGTAAAGGGCAACTTCATTAACAAATGTTAAAGGTCCCAATTCTCAGCTGGGCATGGTGACACATGCCTGCAATCCCAGAACTCAGGAAGCTTCACTAGGAAGGTTCAAAACTAGCCTGGGCTGAACAGTGAGATCCTGCCTCTAAACAAACAAACAAACAAACAAACAAACAAACAAACAAACAAACAGTGAACCTTGCTGGTGATGGTGGAACAAAGCCACATGTCCACCTCTGAAAGCACGGGGCTGTTTCAGAGCACATTTACCGTGATAGAGTACTGTCCTGTCAGTCTCACCAAGAACGACAGACAGCACTGACAGACACCATGCTGACATCTCAGTAGGCACATGTGAGCAGAGTTCAGTTAGACAGGGAAGACTAGCTATTTAAAAAGCAGTGCAAACCGGGAAGAAACATACTTCAGTAAGGTCTTTTTTTTCTTTTTTCTTAATATTAAAGCTAAAAATCCCCCATATTATGGGATTTTTATGGATTAATCCTACATTCCTTCGAGGGTAAGAAAGTGTGTGCTTCTAAGCACTGCAATGCATGCATTTCTGTGTGGAATTCTGCCACTTTCTTCTAAAGAACAGTCAATTCCAAGATAGACAGGAATTAGTAGAGAATAAATGCCCATAGGCGATCTGACATTACTTTTCTGTAGCATGTCAGGAACGTCGTCACTAAAATAACACTTTACCTCGGAGTCAGCAACACCAGATGTGGCCACTTCTTTTGTTTTATCTACTTGCTGAACAAGGAGGTCACAGTATAGCCTTAGTTCCGACATTTTGGTTTTCAAGTTTTCAGTGTTTTCTGCAAATTCTAAGTTAACAACAACAAGAAAAGGTAAAGTAGTTACCAGAAGGAACAGCCATTCCCTAGTTAGTAAGCTGCACAGAAGTGGAGGAAGTAACTCATGCCTCAAATGAGGTTTATGGTACTTGTTTCAGATGTGATAGGTAAAGATATGGAATGAACAAAAATAGAACGAGGGAATATCCCAGCTATTTCTTGAGGTAATGTACTGAACAATCAGTCACAGGTTCAGAAAGAGAAGAGTATGGGGAGCCCCTCTCCTGAGAACTGGGAACAGAGCCAGAGCCCAGAGTTCTGGTCTGAGTTCGCCTCTCTGTAATATGGATCATAGTGATCTGCCCACTGGGAACAGGGTTCTGTCTGAGGACTGGTTTTACATGCACCCACCAGGGCTAATGGCACCTAGCTGTTACCAGTAAGGCTCTGCAACCACCTTGGTGCTAAGGGACCAGAAACAATTGCTGCCACTTCTGTTTTTTCATAAAAGTGTTACACATTATCACCTGCTTTGGGTCCAGCCAACAGCTTCAAGAATTTGTTCCTGATTTAGCACCAGAACAACTAAGGAAGAGGCCACTTTATTGTGTCTACTTGAAGAGTTAGGAACTTCTCCATCTGTCACATGAAAGGCTCCCTCAGCACAGTCAATCTCTTCAAATGTACACACGGGCTTGTGGATCTGTGACAGTAGCAACCAGGGGCTAGGAAGTAAGCCTTGACACTCTTAGCCAGTGCAAAGAAGGTCTGCCATAGTGCCCAGACCAAGTGACATCTTGAGCATTAAGCAGCAGCAACATGGTAATTAAGTATCCATCCACCGTAGAGGAGACAATGGAAAGCAGGTGTATACTGCAGAGAACACCCTGACTCTAGGCTTCTCTGGATCACCTACTCTACACCAAATTTTGTGATACCATTTCATGTCATCACCAGACCTCATAGTCATCCTTCCAAGGCAGAAACCATCACCTTTGCAAAGATGAGGTGAATGAAGCTCAGAAAAATTAAGTGACCTGTGGCAGAATCATACAACTGTGAAGTACTGATACATCATTCAAGCCAGGTGTGTCTGGCTCCAAAGTCTTCATGTTTTCTACCACACTAAGAAAGCAGAAGTAGAATTAGGTAGGGACCCTGGTGTAAGTTCTGCTTAGACACATAGCATTCCAACAATATCAAATTCTGGGTAAGGGAACCCAGAGATGCCTCTGGGTAATTCCCCAGGTTCTCAGACAATAGAACCATCAGTACTTGCCTTTTTCCTTCTGGGTCCTACTATCTGTCAGGCAGGCCTTAGCAGACCCTAGGGCCACCAGCCACCGCTGTCTCTCTGCCACACTTCTGGCTTTTAGGTAGAAATACTGTTCCCCAGGGATGATCAGGTCCATGCGAGTGTTATCCACAGAATGAACTAGGAGCAATGAAGGAGGGGATCAGACTAGGTAAGAACTGCCTGGGCAGCTTCACCCCAACTTTGTTTTGTTAAGATTTATTATGCACTTCCCTGTGCACTTATGTGTGCACGTGTGTGTGGGGGTGCATATGCCTGTGTGTATGCCAAGGCCAGAAGAGGTCAGCTATTCTCCTCTATCACTCTAACTATTCCTTTGGGGCAGAGCCTCTCCCTGAACGTGTGTTCTCATAGCTAAGGTAGCAGCCAGCAAGCCCCAGAGATCCTCCTGTGTCTGTCCTACTCAGATCTGGGGTTACAGCAGTGTGCTGGATGCCTAGCTTATTACATGGGTGCTGGGATCTAAATTCCAGTCCCTATTATTGGGCAGCAAGTGCTTTTAACCACTGAGCCACCTTTCCAGCCTCCTGAAAGCTTCTTCAGAGAGATGGGTCAGTCCTCACCAACTCTTTTAGTGACACTAAGTTCTAGACAGCTTTGCTGATCAGGAAGGGAAACCTTGCAGGGTGTAGTGGCATACACTTTTAATCCTAGCACTTGGGAGGTAATTACACAGTTCTCACGGGGTTCCGATTAGTACTTGAGGGGGGTCATTATACAGGAACAAAGCCTCCTCCCTGGTTTCTCTGGCTTCCTATGTGATGCCTGCCTTCCCTACAGTCTATCATCATGATGTCATCTGCCATGGTATGACCTACCCAGTGTGCTCTAGCCAGAGTTAGCACTCTTCTATTTTGGACTTCCATATTCTAATAGTATTAGCTAACTAAAATGATTTTCTTTACATTACCCATACTTGAGTATTTTATTATGGCAACAGAAAACAGACTAATATACCTTTAATGAGCAAGGGTACAATCTTTATCTCCTTGTAGTTATTGGGAATCAAGAAACTATTTCCTCTTTTCTACTTTCCTTCAGCAGTCAGGCCAAAGTGTGGGTCTTAGAACCCTTCCAGAGAAGAAACTAGCAAAACATGTTCCCCTTCACTTTCCCCAAATTCCCATCGGACAGTTTTCTTCTCAGCCACACATCTCACTGTCCAAGAGTCTAAAGCTAAAAAGTAAAGACTACTTGTTGGCCCTGTAGGTATTTGCTTATTTTGATTGGGAGGTGGGTTGGGCAGATGGGTATGTATGTCTATTCTGATTTAAACACAAAAGCATTTGATGTTACAGTAAATCACCGATGCCTTACAAACAATCTCCAGCCCCAGGTGAGCAGGAAAGGAATGGGTACTGTCAGAGTGTGAAACTGCTGCTCTCATTATTCTGACTTAACCCATCTTGAAAAAGCTGGCTGCAGTTTTAGATTTCTTCCCAAGGCTCTATTACAAGGACATTGCACCTCATATCCCAGTGTGTACTGCAGGAACAGCAGAGAAAGGCATGCAGGGCTTTGTCATGGCTTCTAAGGAGGTACAAAGAAAAATAAAAGTTGTAAGCTGCTTGTCACTCACCTTGAATCTCACAAACTGCCATCTGGATGCTCCCTTTACAGCCCTTCCAGGCATCTTCAGGAGAATCGTAATAGGACAGTATTCCCCCACAAAGAAGGAACCATCGAGGCTGCCAACCTACAAACAGGGGAAAAGCCGGCACAATTACTGCTGGTGTGTAAGGTGTCAACCCAGGCACAGAAATGGGACCTAATAATGCAGAGTACCAAGTCCCAGATGTGAAACCTTTTTCATTGCTTCTAAGAAGGACGGGGGTTAAACAAGACTTGTCCGTTTGAACCTATTCTTGTAAAATTAGAAACAAACAGTCCTACAGGTATATACTTTAGTCACATGAGATACAGAAGTTGGGAAGGATCAGGAGTAAAGAAGTGATTGTGAAGCCGGGCAGTGGTGGCACGCTTTTAATCACAGCACTCAGGAGGCGGGGCAACCAGTTCTCCGTGAATTCGAGGCCAGCCTGGTCTACAGAGTGAGTTCCGGGACAGCCAGGACTGTTATACAAAGAAACTCTGTCTCAAAAACAAAAAGTGACGGTGATATGCAATAAGACTTACACAAGATTTTTATTTTCATTCCCTGCCCTCCTTTAACACAGTGCTAGTAATCTGTGATTCTTAATTTTTTAAAGACAAACAGTTACTGTCCTGAACATCATTGTTCTCACACATCCATCCCCTTTGTCTAAGAATTATCAGGAACTTAGAAACTGTGCAACCAAGATTATGGTGACATGTCAGCAAAGGGAATGCGGTGTCCAGACTAACGGACCTGTCTACAGAGCTCTTAGGACAGATTTCTCTGACCATTTAGTATTGGCCAACCAAAGCACAGAAACCTTAAACCCTCAAGATTTAGCTCTACTCCCGTCAATATCTGGGTATGGGGACAAGCTATATACAGCAGAAGCAGGCATCTTAGCTAGTCTTCTCACATGCCCTGTAATTCCAAACAAACCAAACTGATTTGCGATGAATCAAGCTTCATCTTCCTCATAAAATACCCTATTTTGAAACACACACACACACACACACACACACACACACACACACACACACACCCAGCAGGCATCTTCAGTTAGGTATAGTTTTCCTCTTTGAAGTGCCACACTACCTTTCTCTCATGTGACTTGACTATGGCTGAGGCATCCAGAGAGAAGGTTGTGGGGACTTTGAGCAGAGCTCCAAGGATTGAACAGACACAGATATCAGTTCTTGCAGAGGACCATAGTTTGGTTTCCAGCACTTACATGGTTCCAGAGGATCCAATGTCCTCTTCTGGTCTCCGTGAGCACCAAGCAATGCACAGCAACATACATGCAGGCTAAACATTCACATGCATAAAAAAATAAAAACTTTTTTGTAGTATGGGTACACCACCAACTGCTGTCCAAATGATACTTATTTATGCTGGCGAGATGCTGTACTTCCTGGAGCCACTCCTCTCTTCCTTGTTTCCCCCAGGCTGAGTGGTCTGCACTAAATCTAAGGGAAGGAGTTGGGAGGGCAGGTGAGCTGTCCCTCCCACTCACCAGGGCCTGCTTTTCTAAGAACCACAAGACACAATCCTGCCAGGAAACACTTCTCTCACTTCCTTAAATAAAACTAGATGAACATTATTTCACAATGATCTACTCTTCAATAATTCCTGAACTGAAATATCCTGCCATATGATTTTTTTTCTCACCAAAGATAAATATTCTTTCAAAAATTGCAGCTATTCCTCTTGTTAGCCTTTCTGTACTGAAAGTTTCTGCCTAGAGAAGAAGACCCTTTATTGACTGTAAGGCACCCTATGGTCTTACCATGGCCACAGCCCACAATCCTAGCAAACTTGTTGAGATGAATTCGTAATATATTTATGTTGGAAGAGAATACTTTGTAATCTCAACTTCAAGTTCTATAGAAACAAAATGTGATGGCCACCACCCACACAACCCAGTAAAGCCATCATTCATTGGAGTACACCGCGGCTCTCCTGGCGTCACCGAAGCACCACACATCTGCAAAAGAATCTGATTATCGACGCCACTGTTTAGGCCGCTTTGCCCTCACTGAAACAAAGTTTCTCAGAATCTGAAAAGGGAAGAAGTCTTTGAAATCACCTAGGCCAATCTGTTCAATTTATAGATAAGGAAACCTATCCCAAGGCACATACTACACACAAGAGAACTAAGGAGAAAATCATGCCTTCCTATATTGCCCTGTGCGCACAAAAACTCCTAAGCTTTGGCTCCCTGTTGGTAGAAAGCCATCCTGATACAGAGCAGTCTTTTCACTTAGAGCTCAGCTCCTGCCACTCTGACTTGTGTGGACACTTCCTGCCCCTGAAACATACCTCAATTTTTGTGTAGAAAGCATTTGAGACATACCCGATAACTATTTCATCAAGTTTAGGACTTTTGCTTTAGCAGTCTCCAAGAAAAAGAGGCAACAGGATCGCATACTGACACACCAAGTGAATTACGATAAAGAATCAGCTCATGCCAAGATCTGCAGTCAGCAAAGCTGGGGCCCACGGAGCAGGTTTCAAAGAAGGTCAATATCCCACCCCATTCATTCTAGCTGGGCAGGGGGAGTCCCTTCTTACTCAGCCTTTTTGTTTTATTCTAGACTTTAAGCAGCTAGGTGAGGCCCTATAAACACGATTGGAGGAGCATTCTATTTAATTGATCTACCATTTCAAGGGCTAATATTATTTAAAAATACCCTAGACCCATCCAGAGTGTTCCCCCAAACGTCTGAGGATCTGAGCCCCTCAATTTTCCATTACTATGACAAACATCCTATGATAAATCAACTTGCAAGGAGGAAAGGTTTTGGCTTAGTATTTTACCAGATGTTTCAGGTCATGGTCACTGGGACTCCACTGCTTCTGGACTGTGGTGAAGTGGTACATGATGGTAGTGGCCAAGAGCTTGTTGATACAAGATGCTCGCCTTATGGTAGCTAGGAAGCAGGAGAGGGACCAGCATCCAACTTTTCCAGAATATACTCCTCAGTAACCCCACTTCCTTTTCCTAGGCTCCTCATAAAGTTTCTGCCACCTGCCAACAGTATGAAGCTGGGGACCAAGACTTAATTAAGCACATGGGCCTTTGAGGAGCATTCCATATGAAAACTACGTCAGCCCCCTGTGGCTCAAACTGACACTAAAATAAACCACCACATCAATTTCAAGAGCATTTTTAATGTAGCAAAGAATTTTTAAAAGCCTGCCAATTAAACAAAGATAAAACACTAATCACAATGTGACTCCAGATTCTGTAATAACAATAATAAAATAACATCTTGAAATTAAAAAAGAATGTACTAAGCTAGCTTTCTCTTACAGGGATCCTAAAATGCTGAAAGTCCTCCCGTCTCTGCACAGCCCAGCTGCAGTGAGCTTTGAGACTTGCTGGTGGCCTGCACTGGTGAAGGCACAGAGGTCCTTGTGCTCACAGAGAAGCACTAAGAGAGCCAGGAATGTTAATCATGCAGGGGTGTCTCCTTAAGGGAGGAGACAAATCAAATACCTACATTCCATCCAGAAAGCTGAAAATGGACGTTGTTAACGACCTAGTGACCTTTTTGCTATCTGAAGGAACAGATGTCACCCTGATTCCCCAGAATGATTATTCCAGACTCTTCCCTCCCTAGCCCATTACCTATCCTTAGGGGAGATGTCACACATACTTTATGGCCTGCTGACCTCTATGCTATAGGTCAGAGACCACACTAGATTCTAGGTTTTTTAGCTATAGAACCCACCCTCATGGTCACATGTACTTTGTGAAAGAGTTTCTATGTAGTCACACCTTAAACTTTATTGTGCACCCGGAACTGGACTGATTGGACTGATTGTTGCCTGGAAACATTTCTCCAAATTGTACTATGTTTTAAATATGCTGACCATGAATGGCCTGGCATTAGACTCTCCAAAGTCTGATCCAGGTTGACAAAGTCAATCTGCACCAGGTTTTCATTCTTATCTCTTTGAGTGGTTCACTTCCCTGAATGAAACCTGCAGGGACTCCCTCACTGCACTAACGACTGAAGCAACTCCTTACTTACTGTAAATTGTGTTTACCTGGGGGGAGGTGTAATTATTCAAGGGAATTTCAATATGTCACCATTTTATTCTTTAACTTGGAACTATAGAAACTGTGACAAAGAAGAGCTGTTTTAGAAGCTCAAGGTTCCTGAAATCTCAAAAGACACATTAAGAAACCCCATTCCTGTTAGACGACATTAAATGCTGTGATGGAAAGTCCTATTAGTGCTGGACACACTGTTCTCTTTAGTGCCCAATGCTGACAAACTGGGCTGCCATCCAGCAAAAACAAACTGTACAAGAAAAGATGCATGGACGGTGAGGTGGCTATGGATTTACTTCATGTTTCAAGATATTCTGCAGATAGCCTGGAAATGAGAGATAATAAAGACTCAAGGTAATAAAAGACTGGTGGAAACTATGGGTCTGTACGATTCCCCGCTCCTTATCCTGCCAACTGACTATCTTCCTGCCTAACCCAAGCCCCTTTTTGCTATCCTCTATTAAGGAGGGAACATGTTTTCAAACTGCATACATGGAAGGATGAACCAAGAAACTCTAGAGTTTTAGCTCGCACCCTCTGTTATCACCGGAGATGGTATTCAGGGGGAAAACAATATACAAATGCAAATTTGTGCTTTGTATAATTCTGGATTACATCACTGCAGAAAGTATACTTGACATTTACTTTTTGGAAATTCAGCATTCACCTTGCATATTTCTGTAGCACGAATCTTAAAGGTACTTATTAATAAAATCAAACCTGAGGCCAGTTATTGGGGTGAATGCTGGAAGATCAGAGAAGCAGAACAAGCCACAGCTACCTCACCTTGCCAGTTCCTCAGCTGATCCTGTTTCCTCTGGATCTCAGAGGACTGGATGCTTCTGAGTCCTCATCCAGAATGAATCTCAGCTGAACTGCTGCTCGAAAGCCTGAAAGCTTAACCAGCCAAATGCTGCTAGTTTCTGGTCCTCACGCCTTATATATCTTTCTGCCTCACTCCCTGGGATTAAAGGCTCACTTTCTGGGATTAAAGGCGTGAGTCACCATGCCTGGCTGTTTCCAATGTGGCCTTGAACTCACAGAGATGCAGAGGGATTTCTGCCTCTGGAATGCTAGGATTAAAGGCGTGTGCTACCACTGCCTATCCTCTATGTTTAATATTGTGGCTGTCCTGTTCTCTGACCCCAGATAAGTTTATTAGCGTGCACAATATTTCAGGGAACACAATACCACCACATTCCATTGCTGCAAACCCCTTTCTCCATACTTCATGTAATTTGGGTGAAGCTGCCCAGTTTCAGGATAGGTATGTGTATGCAATACAGGTGTAACTGGAGTTTCACATACTCCAACCTCAGTGAGTTCTAGAATGAACAACTGGCCCAATGAGCATTCTGGGAACTTCCTCTAGGATCAGAGAAAGAAATTACTGAAGACTGTCCCTTTTTCCTGGACTTTAAGGATACTTGGAAGCCATTTTGTCATTACAAGGTACCTAAGCATGACTGTCACATAATGGGAAAGGGACGTAAAAGATTTGAGGGACAGAGGGAGAAGAGGGAAATTTGGATGCTGTTCAATCAGAGCATGTAATGCCTGAAGGGAAGACACCCTTGGATTTCCAGGTAAGTGAAGTAATCAATGTCCTGGTTGTTGTTGTTGTTGTTGTTGTTGTTGTTGTTGTTGTTGTTATTTGGTTTTTCGAGACAGGGTTTCTCTGTGTAGACCTAGCTGTCTTGGAACTTGTTCTGTAGACTGGGCT
This sequence comes from Peromyscus melanophrys, assembly GCA_902168415.1. Lineage (NCBI taxonomy): Eukaryota > Metazoa > Chordata > Mammalia > Rodentia > Cricetidae > Peromyscus > Peromyscus melanophrys. The sequence goes on from CABHPR010127578.1 coordinate 83,066, forward strand.
GGCCTCAAACTCACAAAGATCTGGCACCTCTGTGGTAGTGCACATCTTTATTATTTTTTTGTTGTGTTTTGCAAGCTTGGCTGAATAGGAAATTTCTTCAAACAAGAGTTCTAAAGAATCAACACACCAAACATACAAAAGGCACTTGACAAAAAAAATCTAAAGTCCTTTCATGATAAAAAAGAAGAAACAAACAAAACCAAAACCAAGACTAGAAAAGGCTTTCCCACAATTAATATGCCCGACAGTGAGAGATGGAGAGCTTTTCCCCTAAGTTCAGGGCAAGATAGGGTTCCTGCTCTTGCCATTTCCACTGAACATTGCACTGGAGGGTTTAGGCAGGACAGTGAGTGAGAAAATGAAATAAAAGGTATCCATATGAGATAGGAAAAGGCAAATCTAGTCAGTTCAACAAGATTCAATGTATGAACACCAACCACACTTCTGTAGAGAAGCAATGAACAATTTGAAAATAAAATTCAAGAACCATTTACTGTAACATCAAATAAGCTACTCAGAAAAGCAGTTCAACGGAAGTGTAAAACTCTGAAAGAGACAAGATACCACTAAAATTTTGTTAAAGTTGCTGGGCATAGTGGTGCGGGCCTTTAATCCCAGAATTTGGGCAGCAGGTCTCTGTCAGTTCAAGGTCATCCTGGTCTACATCATGAGTTCAGGACAGCTAGGGCTACACAGCAAGACCCTGTTTCAAAACAAAACAAAAAACTAAAGTCCTAAATACCACCACTCCCAAACTACAGTCTGCTGTCCCTTCCTCATGCAGCAGATGCTTTCTACACTTAATCATCACACAACCATTTGCAGTTCATTCTTCCTGGGAGACAGAGGTTTGCGGTACAGGTCAGGTTAGCCTCAAAATCCCAAGTTCAATGGATCCTTCTGCCTTGCCTTCCAGAGTAGCTGGAACTATACATGCCATCATACCTGGCTAAAATAAGCTGCCTTTATCTTTAACCAAAAAGTTTTTCAACACAATTAATATTGAAACACACAGACACACACCCATAATTTTCTTCAAAATATGTACTTACATTTAGATGCAAACTTATATTGCTTGTGTTAATTTGGCACTTGTAGCCAGAAGTTTTCTCCAGTCCTGCGGAATCTTTCCCACCCACATCCTACAGGTGCTTGGTACCAAATAAACACACATAGGCTTATATTATTTTTAAACTATGGCCATGGCAGGCTTCTTGCTAGCTAGCTCTTATATCTTAAATTAACCCATTTCTATAAATATTTTTTTTGCCATGTGGCTTGTGGCTTACTGGTCGGTACTTTACATCTTGCTTCTCTTGGCAGCAGCTCCCAGCATCTGCCTTGCCTCTCCTTTCCCTTCCTGTCTCTCTTTTGGATTTCCTGCCTGCCTTTAAGCTGCCTTGCCATAGGCCAAATGGCCTTATTTATCAACCAATCAGAGCAACACATATTCACAGCATACAGAAAGACACCCACAGCAGACACTAAATTTTCTTTTTCAATATTCTAACAGAACTACTACTTTAAAATCAAAATTTCTAAACACAAATGTTCTTCTTTAAAGAATCAAACTAAAGAAGAAACACATGAGCACGTCTGAGTGATGCATGGAGAGGAGTATGTTACATAGTGTAGGACAAGCAGCTCATCTGACCACTCTGAGGAAGGGGAGGCCTCATTAAACAAGCACCTGAAATATTTTAAAATTTACATCAAGTGAAATGTACCCTTTAGGAAGCAAGTCCAAGTTTCAACAAATGCACAGGTCTCTAATAGTACAATAGTCAAGGGACGAACACTGTCCTTCCAGATTTTCTTGGGCTACTCTTTAAGGTCAAGTCTCCCCTGGCGTCTTAGTCACTGTTCTGTTACTCTGAGGAGAAACACTATGACCAAAGGAACTCATTTATTTAATTGGCAGCTTACTTAGTTTCAGAGGATTAGTCCATTATCATCATGGCAGGGAGCATGGAGGCTGGTAGGCATGGGGCTAAGAGCTTACATCTGATCTAAAGGCAGGGAGGGAGAGGGAGAGAAAGAGAGGGAGAGAGGGAGGGAGGGGGAGAGGGAGAGAGAGGGGGGAGAGAGAGAGAGAGGGGGAGAGAGAGGGGGAGAGGGGGAGGGGGAGAGAGAGAGAGAGGGAGAGAGAGAGGGAGAGAGGGAGAGAGAGGGGGGGAGAGAGAGGGGGAGAGGGAGAGAGGGGGAGAGAGAGACACAGACATTGGGCCTGGCATGGGTTTTCGAAAACTCAAGCCTCCTTCAACAAGGCCACACCTCCTAATCCTTCCTAACTGGTTCACCACCTGGTGACTAAGCATGCAAATATATGAGCCTATGAGGACCATTCTCATTTCAAACCATCACACCTGACCAGCCACTGAAGTGTTTTCATTTTAACTTCAAAGTATTTCCCAATTTAATTAGGGACTTCCTTTTTTGATCTTGTTTATGTTACTATGAAGTATAATATTTAATTTTCTCATATTTGGGGATCTCTACAACCTTTTAGTTATTGATAGAGTGATTTCTGTTAAGGACACAGAACATTCTTTTGATACCACTTGGTAAGGTGAGTGCTATGGCCCAGTATGTGGCCAATTGTGGTATCTGTGGGCATTTGAATAGCTGCTGTATTTTGTTTTCTTTCCGCTGTAACCACGGCAAAGGGTCTAAAGGGGGCTCCTCCTTCTTGGCCCAATAATGATTCTCTTAAACAAGTGAACGGCAGGATGCCATCAGGTGGAAAAGCTACCTTATGCTAGAGCAAGGCTTCTTACACTTCCATTTATGATCTCTTTTTATGTGTAACTTTAGCATTTGCTGATAATAAATCATTAAGAGGTTTATTTTAAAACAAGTCTTTTAGTATACATATACCCCTACATAAAAGGTGAGAAGTAAATTTGCATACTAATAAGAGATATATGCTGGTTTCCTTTTATATAAATGAAATCTTGGCTGAATATATGACACTGTAGGACAAAGCATCACCAATGTTTTTTAGTTAATTACCTTTTTTTTGAGATAGGGTCTTCACTATATAACTCTGGTTGGCCTAGAACTAGCTATGTAGATCTGGATAGCCTGAAACTCACAGAGACCCTCCACCTCTGACTCCTACGTGTTAGGGTTAAAGGCATACCCCACTATGTACTCAACTTATTTTGATTTTTATAATGGTCAAGGCAGAGAATGCCACATTGTGTAAATATGTCATAGTATAAGATGGCAGAAGTGTTTCAGGACCATTTTAGACATTGCTGAAAATTCTGTTCTACTACCAAGCCAAAATTCATTGACTGGATTTTATGAAACTCAAGTTAGAAACTCTAATAGGAATTTTGAAAATCTAAGGCTAGAGAGATGGCTCAGCAGTTAAGAGCACCGACTGCTCTTCCAAAGGAGCTGGGTTCATTTCTCAGCACCCACCTGGAGGCATACAACCATCTGTAACTACAGTCTCAGAGGATATGACACCCTCTTCTGACCTCCCCAGGCACCAGGTACACATGAGGCACTTATGAGGTACACAGACATATATGAAAGCAAACACCTATACCCATACAATACAATAAAATAAAATATAAAAGCAAAATATATTCTAATACAACTCAATCCAAAGATAATACTAATTTGATCCATACAGGCAGTAGGAAAAGAATCAAGCTGCTATGTATTTTTAATGTTTTTATTTACTCTTTGAAAGTCTCATAAATTTATACAGTGTATTTTGGTCATAACCACCATCTTCTCCCTCCAATTCCCCTTAGTGCTCCCACATTTCTCTCCCAACTCCATGTCCTTCCTGTTTTGTTGTTATTGATAAGCTGAGTCCAAATAGTGGACACATGTGCATGGGTGTAGGCCATTCACTGAGGCTTAGGCAACTTGGTAGCAGCCATGTCTCCAAAGGAGTACGATTTTCCATCCCTCAGCAACCATTCACTATATCTCAAAGAGCAGAAAACCTGATATGCCTAGTAAAAACACTCCAGTTCCTGGTGACATTAGTTTTAACTCTAGGCTGAGATGTTCCAGGCAGCATCTGTAGACAGTATGTGGCATGGCAACATGCACAGTGTAAGTGCACATGTGTGTTCAATGGAATGAAGGTCTGACAGGCAACACAGGTGAGCGCATTTGATTTTGAATTGATTCCTGGACTGTGGGCAAAAACCTTTTTACCTGGGTTGCAACTCCCTCCCATTCAATTATACAACTCTCTACAAAGTTGAGACCCACAGTTTTAGAAGCTGGGTGCTTGAGTACATCAGTCATTCTGCCTATTAACTCACCAGAGTGCCTTAAAAAAAATCTGCCAATTAAGGTGTTAATGGGAACCAAGTGTTTATAATCTCGCCATTAGCAGGAAGAATCACAAAAAGAAAACACCGATTCATTGTGAGTTTTTAAATTCACAAGAAATGCTGCTGTATAGAAATTCAGGGGGGAAAAAAGAGAAGAGCATTATTTAAATCATTTACTGAAAATAAAGCTAAAAGTAGAAAAAATGTAAAGGAAATGTACTTTTTGATCAGTAAAAGGAGAGGCCACTGACTACAATAAATGGGCCAGATTGGTGGAGCAAAAGGCAGCAAAACCCCTTAACTAAGCTCCTGAGTCCCTTAACTAATCTCCTGAGCCCTTAACTAAACTCCTGAGCCCCTGAACTAACCTCTTGAGCCCATGAACTAACCTCCTGAGCCCCTGAACTAACCTCCTGAGCCCCTGAACTAACCTCCTGAGCCCCTGAACTAACCTCCTGAGCCCCTGAACTAACCTCCTGAACCCCTGAACTAACCTCTTGAGCCCCTGAACTAACCTCTTGAGCCCATGAACTAACCTCCTGAGTCCCTGAACTAACCTCCTGAGCCCCTTAACTAACCTCCTGAGACCCTTAACTAACCTCCTGAGACCCTTAACTAACCTCCTGAGACCCTTTACTAACTTCAGCTTTAGCTTTTCCCACAAAACTTCCATTGAATTTGAATGTTTCCTAGTAGTTGCTGCAAGCTTTTAAAATATGTAAATCTTTGCCCTCATAGAGAGCAACAGAAAATTCAGCTTTTCCCTAGATTAGTAAGGCCAAGTGACTAATGTTAAGAAAATAAACTGAAATTAAAATTCTTAAAGGATTGACAAATTTTCTGAAGCAGTAAGCCAAAATTTAACTTTTACCATAAAACTATAGTTTCCATGTTTTTAATCCATGTTATAATACAGTGTTGCAGTGGTTTGAATAAGAATGGCCCCATAGGCTGATATATTTGAATGCTTAGTCATCAGGGAGTGGAACTATTTGAGAAGGATTAGGAGGTGTGGCCTTGTTGGAGGCAGTGTGTGTTGGAGAGGTGGGATTGGAGGTTTCAAAAAGTTCACACCAGGCACAATGTTTCTCTCTGTCTGCTGCTATGTATGCCGCCATGTTCCCACCATGCTCCCCCACCATGATGATAACAGACTCACCCTCTGAAACTGTAAGCTCCCAATTAAGTGCTTTGTTTCATAAGAGTTTCCTTGATCATAGTGTCTCTTCATATCATAGAACAGTGGGTAACACAAGCATATATTGTTTATATTATATAAATGTGTTAAGAATGAACCATTTTAAACTGAAGCAAAGCATTTACTGATCTCAAGTAACCCTGACCTCCACAACAACCTTGATGGCTTTCAACATCTGGCCTGGCACTCAGCCACACCAGATCTCCTCAGAGCCCACCTATAACTCAACATCTCTAGCAGAGCCCCACAGAGAAGGTGGCTAGGAAAGCCTTGGGCTCCTGTGCCAGGACAGTCAGTAACTGAGGAGGAGGGAAGAGAGGGAAGAAACGCCCCTTATCATAACAGGTAAGTTGTGATTAGCCAAATTACAGGCTCCTTAGTAACATTAATTAATTCACAGAGCATGATTTTAGCAGTTAAAATTGTGAGGCTTAGAGTCTAGAGAAAAGATCGTAGACCTCAAGAGTGACAGGCTTACAGAGGGCGGGGATACAGGTAGTGAGGGGCTAAGTATAATCACAGTTATTGAAAACTCTCTGGAGCCTCTGTGGAGTCTGCTCTGTTACCTCTCTTGTGTACGCTGGGCAAACAGACTGCATACTTATTTATTGTGTATTACATGCTTTCTGCATGTACCACCAGACTAGAATGAGAACATTTTGGCACAAGTTGAGACTCTTGTCATACAGAAGAGTCATTGCTGTAAGACACTCATTGCTCTGAGCCTTCTTTGCAACTAGTTAGCAGAGGCAAACTAAGTAGTTTCGAAGTTTCCTTCCAAACTGATAACATCATCTTCCCTCTCACTTGGTGTCTTTCTGAGTACACCTTGCATCACCATCCAAGCTGTAAACCAAAAGCCCAATTCTGCCTCATCGTCCAGGCCAGCCACTGAGCCCCTCCACTCTCAATATTTCTGTGTGTTTTCAGCATCCCACCGTGCCACACTGGGACATGGAGTGTGAGGTCACAGACAGGATGGTAATGCAGAACGGGCTCACTGTGTTTTTAGGTTATTTATCATGTGAGCCTAGGCTTACTCATCAGTGACAAGGGAATACTGCCCTTCTCCCCACCCCCACTTCACTCTAACTCACTTGTCATGTCCAGCCAGGTTAGTCTTCCTTGAAGACTGTTTTTACCCACTCTTTCTTCCTATTCTGAAGTCCTGAGTGACTGTCTACCATACAAACTCCACACTTTCCAGCTTAGTGTAATAATCTCTCTCGTCACACCCCTCTAATATTTCCTCCTTCTGGAAAAGAATGTGTTTTGGTCCTGTTTCCCCCTTTTAAACCCAATGCTGCGCCTTACCTGTGTCCACACCAAGTCTACCCACCCTTGCATCTTACCTCTTTCAAGACACTTTTCCTTCATCGCTGCTAAAAGGGGGTTCTTAACATTTGTTCTTGACAAAAATGTGCCTGTTTCTGTTAACTAATTTTATACTTTTCATTTTTTGTTCTTTTTTTTCTTCCTATTTTCTGACTGCTTACATTGGTGTCACAGGTAGTGTAGTGGAATATTATTTTAAGGTGTGTTACTTTTGTTTATGTTGCATTAGTTTAACTCTGTGAAGCTGTGTTACTGTGCCTGTCTAAAATATCTGATGGTCTAATAAAGAACTGAATGGCCAATAGCAAGGCAGGAGAAAGGATAGGCAGGGCTGGCAGGCAGAGAGAATATATAGAAAGAGAAATCTGGTAGTAAAAAGATAGGAGCCAGAGAAGGAGGAGGACTCCAGCCACCCAGCTACACAGCAAGTCATGGAATAAGAGTAAGAAAACAAGAAAAGCTCAGAGACAAAAGGTAGATGGGATAATTTAAGTCAAGGAGAGCTGGAAAGAAACTAAGCCAAGCTAAGGCCAGGCATTCACAAGTAAGAATAAGCCTCCATGTGTGATTTATTTGGGAGCTGGGTGGAGGGCCCCGAAAAGATCCAAAGATCAAACAACAACAGCTAGGGCTGATCTCCCTCTATAAGAGGTGAATACAGGCCAACAGAAGGAAGGAGCAAAAGTCACCTGCAATGCCAAACCAGATGGCCCAAAATGCCTACAGTTGAGCCATCAGAGGTAATCCAAAGTTGCTGTTAAAATTTCAGTAAAGCCACTAGAGTGAAAGATTAACACCTAACTTCCTCTAGAGACAGCTATATACCATGTGATCCTCCAAGACTTGGCAAGTCACAGCCTTGGGGCAGTCACATAAAAATTTGTATGTCCAAACCCACACTCAAGTGGAAGTGAATTTCCATGATTGAGAAGGTCCTCTGTCAGACTACAACGTCTTGAGCACAAAGACTCTGTCCTGCTCCAAACAGGGGTCCTAGCATTCTCAAAGGGTCTGATGGATGAGAAACTCAAGCTCAATATGGGTTTCTCAAATGAATAAATGAAAAGGGAGTAGTAATAGTGTTGAAAGAGACTTGTGAAATCATTTCGCTGATTTTAAAAATAAGGACAGCTTCTTGTCTTAGAACATTTCTAGCTGAAGGAAATGGAGTGTATTTTCAAGCAAATATTCAGTTTCCTGTGCTAAGAACAGCTCTCTGTAGCAGTATTTTCCATATATTTCACATTTCTTGATCTTTTCAGGTGCTGCCACATACTCCACAAGCCTGACACAGGATCCAAGAAAACAGCCAGGCATTGTGGCATTGAGATGCACCTTACTTGTCTTATACATCTGTCTGGTACACAACATAATATCATCTCTCTTAAATCTGGTTCTAATGGAACTTGGCTGACTTTTGCTCATTCTAAACAAAACCAAAGTGATGATAACAGGAAATGATAAGGACTAACACCAAGAACGAAATCTGAGAAAAATGATCCCCAATTTTCTTCAGTTCACAGTTCTGATCACCCCCAATATACCCAACCATATCATACAGCAAAATGAGAGAGTGTGGCACTCCTGGTGGGGAGGTCACCACCATATACATATATACATATATACATATATATATATACATACATACACACACACACACACACACACACACACACACACACACA